>JAZHYW010027701.1:0-41187 GCA_037355805.1 Ixodes ricinus
GCACCTTATCAGGATCAGCAGGGCCTTGCAAAAGCCGTTTTACGTGGAAAAACAACAACAATTTCATGAAGCTTGAAAAGCCATTAAACTCATACTTTCGTTGTTCATCGGCCTTTGCGGTATTGCGCCACAGTGGGGCTCTATGTGCGATAAATACCGTTGAAACTGACGACGGTAGCAGCCGTGATTTGCAGCACTTTTGTGCACAAAGATTGCAGAAAGATTGCACTGTGAACGTGAAAAAGAAACTGACCCGCAGGCGTGGCATTTTGGAGTTATTTGTTCGATTTAAAAAAAAAAACTGTTTCTGTCCTTGTCTGTTTGTGTGTGTGCGTGTGCGTATGTGTGCTTTGGGGGGGGGGGGGGGGAGGCGCCATATAATATTGTCTCGCGGGCCATCTGTTACCGACCCCTGCCATGACGCGTCGAGAAGACGGTAGTTGCGCAGTTTTTCCCTATATGATTTATCCCGGACGGCACACTCAAGCTTGCGATTGATTACCGGGCTTTGAAAGCGAAGCTTTAAACTGGGCTCTCTTTAGTTCGTACATTTTTATGTTGCGGTTCACACGCATCAATTATACTACAACTTGAATCCAGCTTTAATTGAAGTCCGGTAGAACTTGAATTTAAATTTGATTCAACTTTAATTTAAAGTTTGATTCAACTTTAATTTAAAGTTTGAGTCAACTTTAATTTAAAGTTTGAGTCAACTTTAATTTAAATTTGATTCAACTTGAATTTAAATTCGCTTTAACATTAATTCTGGCTCGATTCAAGTCCGACGATTCAAGTCCGACGATTCAAGTCCGACGATTCAAGTCCGACGATTCAAGTCCGACGATTCAAGTCCGACGATTCAAGTCCGACGATTCAAGTCCGACGATTCAAGTCCGACGATTCAAGTCCGACGATTCAAGTCCGACGATTCAAGTCCGACGATTCAAGTCCGACGATTCAAGTCCGACGATTCAAGTCCGACGATTCAAGTCCGACGATTCAAGTCCGACGATTCAAGTCCGACGATTCAAGTCCGACGATTCAAGTCCGACGATTCAAGTCCGACGATTCAAGTCCGACGATTCAAGTCCGACGATTCAAGTCCGACGATTCAAGTCCGACGATTCAAGTCCGACGATTCAAGTCCGACGATTCAAGTCCGACGATTCAAGTCCGACGATTCAACCGCGACGATCCGATCAAGCGACGATTGAAGCCGAAGATTGAAGCTCGACGATTCAAGATCGACGGTTCAAGATCGACGGTTCAAGATCGAAGATTCAAGATCGACGATTCAAGATCGACGATTCAAGATTGACAATCAAGATCGACGATTCAAGATCGACGATCAAGATCGACGATTCAAGCTCGATTTCACTCATATTAAACTTAAATAAAGCTAAGATTAAACTCAGATTGAACACGCAATAAACTGAAATAAAACGAGTACTAGACTCATATGAATCTCATAATAATCTTATATTAAACTCATAATAGTCTCATATTAAACTCGTTAAACTTTTGTGTTACTCACATTACAGTGGTTATAATAATCGCAAATTCATGACACGCGTATTTAGCGCCTATGACACTCCTATCGCAATTTTATAACACCCAAGTTAAACGTACGACTCATAAAACTCGTGAAACTCATGTTACTCTGGTTAAACTCATGTTAAAACTCGTGTTAAGCTAAACTCGTATCAAACTCTCGTTAAACTAAACTCGTGTTCAACTGGCGTTAAAGTCCCGTTGAGCTCAGGCTCATATTAAACTGATAATAACCTAAAACTAAACTCAAGTTAAGCTCAGGTTAAACTCAGGTCGTAAAAAAAGATTTGCGCTCGCTCTAACTAAACGGTCAACCACTCCTTTTCGCTAAAGCTTCTGACATTTTGAAATTTCATTATCAAATGGTGTCTTGCTATCCTCCAAGCTAATGGAATGAACATTCGGGCAAATTGGTAGGAGTTTATTGTGAAGAACAAAAGTAAAAGAGTAGTAAACAACGATATCTATTGGTAAGGAGATCGAACTATAGGAGGCGCTTTCTTCGGCTTGTTTTCCGCAGAGCTGAACGTTCATCTAACAGAAGGCCTGCGACTTAGTTTTATTATGTCGTCCTTTCTGACCCCGCGCTGCAAAGGCTGGGCACGGGTGGTGCGCCATTGTTCGGCTACGGCAGCCGCGCGCTGCGTTAAAACTCATGCAAATCATTTATGTGGTTTTTCCCAGCGATACGATTCTCAACTTCGCCCCTCGGGTCTTGGCGGTTTTATTCCAAATACCTAGACAAATTAATTTATTTATTTATTATACATACCTCAAGCGCCGATGCATTGTAGAGAAATGTAAGAAAGAAAAAGAAAAAAAAACGAAAGCGAGAAATAAAGAGAAATACGTTAAAGTTTACGAACACTAAATAAATGCGCAGTAATTTGAAAGAAGAATGACGTCTTCCACAAACAAAGTAAAATTAAAGAAAGTCAGTCCGAAGCATGACACAAACACGTGAATGAATATGACCGAATAGCGTATAATCAGATATAGATGCGATATCTGCTGGAAGGTGGTCCCATTCGTTTAAACGTCTGCGGGATGCATGAATAGAAGAAGGGGTTCGTTTTGGCAACGAGAACGAGTTAGTCCAATTTTATCTTAATGATCGACACAGAAAGAGTGATAAGCAGGAATTTTAATGAAATGGTCTCGTAAATATGGTTAATGGTGAACATTATAAATAAGGCAAAAACAAACAAAAAAGCTTCCGAAGTATTGACGAAGAGAGTAAGGAGAGACTAGATGCTATCAAATGAAATCATCGGTCTAGTACTGGGATAAACGACACTTTTCAGTGGTGGGTGTGATGCTTGGGAGGTAACCAGGCGACGGGCCAACACTTTCAATGTACCTTAGAGGCTAGAAATCCGGCGATTTCTGAGCTCCCAAGAACATACTTCGTTTCACCTCACGTCCGGCCGCAACGGATGCTACGAGTCCTCAAAGTCAATCCGCGTGAGTTTCGCGTGACCTTTGAGAAGAAGCGCCGTGACGCGCGGAAAATGTAGTCACGTGGTACCGTCCCGGAGCTGGATTGGCTGGCTTGACTCGTAGCGTCCGCTGCAGTCGGGCGCAAGGTGAAACCGAGCATACCTGTCTTTTCCGAACACCGGGCCTTTACCCTTTCGGGCTTGATATGTAGTATTTCGAAATTCGCAATCGTTACTGTGAAATCGACAAATGTAGGCGATGCCAAAAAACTGCATTCAAATGTACCCGCAAATTTTAGTTCCGCAACGTCGCTGGAAGTCTAGAGACTCGACCTGGCAGTCAGAAAACAGTGTGTGGCGCGTATTTGGCTCGTGCTGCGATGCGATTTTGGAGCGAACTTTGAATGCACTCTTTCGACAATATCAAACTTCTTGTATCGAGCTGGGAACAAATTCTACCACCCCCCTCCCCCTCAAAAAAAAAAAAGAAGTAAAAGTGTCTTCCTGCCGTTGGCGTCACAGTTTCAGCCTTTACTAGCTCAGCGAAGTTTGTTGGTGCGTCTAGGTAATTTTGAGGCAAATGGGCAACCGGGAAATAAAAGCCGGGTACCCCTTGATATCCGAGGGCGAAGCGTAAAAAGGGAAATCCGTCCACACCTCTGGTAGTTCCGGCACTTGACCTTGGAGTGGTCCTCCTTGAGGAGGATGTCTCTCGCACCAATGGCATAGCGGAAGAGGAACTGCTTCCAGTCCAGCGTACTCACGTCGAAGTTGAATTCCTGGAAAAGCGTGACATCAATGAATACGCGAATGAATGGATCAATCCTTTCGTTAGACTTCGCATAAGCACATAAATACGACAAAGCAGGACAGAGCGAAACACAGCCGTATCAGAGGTATTTTCAAATTATCTCGATGGCAACAGTACGCATCAAGTATAGGGTGAATAAAGTCTCCAGGCTCGATCTAAAATGGACCGTAAAAACCGACGCCAGCACCAAAGGCGGATTTATGGGTCAGGCCAGGAAGAGGCAGTAGGCATTCGGCTGGCGGAGGGGGAGAGGAGGGGGGGGAGGGGCTCTGCTGAGATATGGCGTTACGGTCGAAACGTTGCCCAGATCTATTTTGTTGACCCAATATTTGCTATGTCACCAAAAACTAAACTTTTGTCTGGTGTATATCAAGTATTTGATTGAAACAAAGCTGACGTTGTAAAGCTTAGGGGGGGGAGGAGGCCACGGGCGGATTGAGGAGGGCTTCCCTCCTCAATCCGCCCGTGGGCTGCACGAAGCAATCTAAACTTGTCGTCAAGGGTGTATTTCACAGGTCGGTTTTTTCTGGTTAAACTAGAAAATGTAGCTCTCTTCCAGTAAAAAATAGGCTCAAGAAACTTGCCAGCGTCAACGGCGGGCAGGGACCCAGACGACCAAGTCGAATGGCGGGGCGCGTTTGGCGCTCGTATTGACAGATGGCGCTACCTCCTTACCGAGATTTCTCGCAACCACCGTGGTTTATTAAAATGAACATGACATTTTTGTACCTTTGGTATAAAAATAAATGCGGACACTAAAACTAAAACTTAAAGGGGGAAAACAAAACTCATTTGCATAACGGCGGCGCTTTTGCTGCCAACTGATTTTGTCTCCGTGTCGTCTGCTTTCTTTCGCTAGTAGACTACACCTTCGGACGCTTTTCCCGACGCCATGTTTCAATACGCGCGCCAAACGCGCCCCACAACTCGACTCTGTCGTCTGCGTCACCATCCGCCGTTGACGCTGACAAGTTTCTTGGGCCTATTTTTTACTGAAAGGGAGCTAAGCTTTGTAACTTTACAAGAAAAAAACCGACCGGCGAAATACACCTCTGACGAAAAGTTTAGATTTCTTCGTGCAGGCGCCGCTTTTTTACGATCCATTTTAGATCGAGTCTGGTGACTTCAGACACCCTATACATCAAATTCAGTCAGGAGACGCTACGAATGTCTCCATGAAGTGGTTATATACTAGTATCCATATCGAATATATCGAAAAGCACTTTTGTTCGCACATGTGAAGCCTGAAACACGGGTGTGACAGGTGGCAAACAGTCGCAAATCACTCGGCGACAACTTAAGACAAAGTTAATCCGATGCGAATATCTCCCCGTTTCGTCCTCTCGAATACATCTACCGCAACGGTGCATTTCTTAATGTCGGCATTGTGCGAGTTCTGCTTGCTCTCCGATATCATGTCCTGGTAACAGAACGAAGTGACTGCTGACTTGTAAGGGTGGCGAGGCCCGTCAAGCAGTGGACGACACTGCTTTTTTCTCGCCACCCTCAGTTTGTGTTTCAAGCTGAAATAAACGCTGATTGATTGATTGATATATTTGCAATAAAAGCATCGTTGGTGCGTCAGTTGTTACAATTTACAAAAAAAAGGTAATAGTTCGACTTAATCGTTCTATCCGCAGTTTATCCTACCAGTACAAACTTAATTAAAGGTTGGAAATTAAATCACTAGTTTACTTTGTTCCATGAGTGATTCTTACTGAGGCGTCCGAAGTATGGGGGGGGGGGTTGTATTGCTCTTTGCATTAGTAGTTAGAAGCATTTGTGTTTTGATTACTACCCAATAAATGATACTAATATTGTGCTCATTCGATAGAACGACCGAAAGAAACGAAACACATGCATCTGTCTCGTTGGGCCCCTCCGTCAGCACCTGTGACACTGCCTATCACCGTCTTTCACTTTGCTTTAAATATTATGCTGTTTAAAGTCAACGCTTTTATGGATTAGGTGTAATATTCCCTACCACGTGTGTATTGTCCGACATCCAGCTATACGACGATGACTGTGTGGTTTACCGTAATTAAAACTCTTTAAAAAAAAATCTCAATAACACGGATAAGAACGAGAAGGTAAACGAACAGCAGCCCTCCCTTACCACTGGTTTGTTTGTGCTAACATAGAGCATAAATAGTGGAACACCAAACTAACAAATTAAGAGAAAAAATATAAAAGAAGGATGCCACAAGCTTCTTAAGGAGCCATAAAACAATTTTTCTACTTTTAGCTAAACACTACTTAGAATAACTCCTTAACGTTAGTAATTGAATAAACTTGCCTTAGATTTTTCTTTCTGTTATTGAAGCTGTTTCTTGAATGCTAGAAAACGCTTTATTGCCGTTATGTCCGATCGTTTCTTGAAAACGCTAATGAAATATGGTATTAATTTCATCATGTGCGTATCGATCAAATATAAAGTCTAATACAAAGGTGTGAAATTTGTTTTGGGAGGTATTTCATATGATGAGAGCACTAGTGGTATACAGAATGACCCTCGATTTGAGCCACTGTATTTTTTAAGAATTTTTTATTTCCGGTTAAACTAATGCATCAAATATACTCTAAAAAGAAGGAACGAACGAACGTAGGTTTTTGTATCCGTCATGCATTATTTCCTGAAGGTCGGATGAAGCTTTCAATATTAAAGAATTCAACTGTGGATCTGATACCTTCAAATACTTATTTTTATTTACGTATATTTGGAGAATTGAACAAGCTACCCACTAATATTTTTCCCAATCATCTTTATTCATTTTTTAGTTCTTTAAAAAACCGTGATTAATGCTTTCTTTTTCTGTTATAACTTAGAAACTGCCATTCCCTTATAGTCAAAGTTCTGTATGACTTGCACATTGGTATATAATTATATGTATATTTGTATGTACAGAAGTATCAAATTATCATGACCACTCCCCTGCTATAATTCCCTTCGGGTGCTGCACAATAGATTAAATAAAAAAATATGTATAAATGAATAATCAAATAACCAACGGGTTAATTATTTAAAGTACATAATTTGGCGAAACCGAGTAAAATAAATCTCGTATCAAATGTGTAGCAAAGGAAATTCCGAAGTACGTACATTACGGGCTTTGTTGATCTAATGCATCTTTCTACATTAACACCATTACTTTAAGAATATGAGCTACTCTTTGTAGAGTAAATAATTCTAATTGAAAATATATACTTCTGGAGCTATAGGCAATAGCAACAATAAAAAAAATTCATATAGTGCATGATTTACCCAAGATTTATGACCAACGCGATTACAACCTACACACACACACAGGGGCGGATTTAGAGGGGGGGGGGGGGGGGGTCCGGACGTCCTGACCCCCCTCTTGATTTCTCTATGTCTAAACATTTAGGGCGTGGAAACGGGGGAAAGGGGGGGGGGGTCCCT
This sequence comes from Ixodes ricinus, assembly GCA_037355805.1. Classification (NCBI taxonomy): domain Eukaryota; kingdom Metazoa; phylum Arthropoda; class Arachnida; order Ixodida; family Ixodidae; genus Ixodes; species Ixodes ricinus. The sequence goes on from JAZHYW010027701.1 coordinate 7,223, forward strand.
ATACATGTGGTACGCTGACCAACACCTGACCCCCCCCCCACCCCTCCCTCCCCTCCATAAATTCCTGCATCCGCCCCTGCACACACACACACACACACACACACACACACACACACACACACACACTGTACCGAAAGCGCTCTTATAGTTCGGGCAAAGGCGCAAGTAGGGTGGCGCCATCTCGAGGGAGTAAGGGAAATCATGGTTGAGTCGCCCGGTTTCCACCAGTCTCTCGAAGGGGACGCTGTCTGTCCATAGGGCAATGAACCTCGATAAAATTCGCGCTAGCGGTAATTTTACGCTTGGGAACAACTTTCTGCGAGATTTCCGAGAGGAGTAGGAGAGCCGGCGCACAGCTTTAATCAGCGCTTACATTTGTCAAGAGCTAGCGTTCCCGTACCTTGCAATGCACTGCCATAGAAAATCGTACTCAAAGTGTAGGCCCGTCCTGGAAGAGACATGGCCTGAGCCAACACCAGCTCGGCTAATCAAACCCTGCGCACTGGAGTATTGACGTCGTGGAAGTGAGATCGAGCAAAGCCGGAGTTTGGATACGAGGCCTTGGTTATTCCAGCTGGTGTTGGCAGAGCCCGGCACTAGACACGCAGGTTTTCTAAACTTTAGCGAGAGCCCGGCAGGATTGCTATTATGTGAAACTCCCTCTTCATTTTGCACCACATCACACGATACATGCCAAACAATCCGAGGAACGCAAATAACGTTTGTCAAGCACCCGCTCATCATTGGACGGCTCGCAACGAGGGAAATAATCGCGCGAGAAAGAAAACAAAAACAAAACATGGGTTGATTCGGTCATATCGTTTTAGAGTTCGTATCCGGTTGAATAAACCGTTAATACGGAAAATGTGATTGTGAAACTGAAAATTCAAGGAGACAATGTTACAAACTGATTATCAACAAAAAGAAAAAGAAAAAAAAGAAAAGGGAAATGGTTAACAATCGACAGTGCAGCAGGATCACCAAGTTCGCAATCGTCCCAAGAAGAAAGAACAAAAGAAAGCCTAAAGGAGAGGCGCGGCCTTGTCAAGCGGCTACATGCTGCTTTTTTTCCTGCCTTTTCCTCTCAGATAGAGAGAAAATGACACACTGATACTGACCATAGCCGGACAAAAGCTAAGAATTCGACAAATAAATACCGTAGCGTACAGTGCTAACCACACTTGTCCATAATGCGGGAGCGCACGGCTTTTTCCGGCGAGCACTCGACTGGTGGCATTCCCGGCAAGTAATCTATAGGGTATTTGAAATGACGAGGCTTGGTCTAAAATGGGCCTTAAAATCGGCGCCTGGACGTAGCAAGCCTTTCTTCAAAGATGTATTTCACAGGTCGGTTTTACCTCGTAAAATTGTAAGGCGTAGCTCCCTTTCTATGGAAAAAATAGGGCCGAAAAACTAGCCACGGTCAACGGCGGGCGGCGGCGCGGACGGCCTTGTGGAGTGGCGGGGGTGCCTTTGACGGACGTATTGATAGATGGCGCTACGTCCTTGATTCGGCACGCTTAAAAAATAAAGAAAAAGCGAGACTGGCCGCGATGACCGTGGAATATTAAGAACTATTATAATTGGTCAAACGTAATGAGGTGGTGGGGATCCAAGTGAAAATAGTGCCAGTGTGCTTGTATTGCTGCGAGTTTACTACGACGTCTTGCCAACGAAAACTGGTCAGCTTTATTGACTAATGCCCAACAAACAATATGCCATCAAAAACAAGCTACAAAAAGTACTTTGGTGCCCCTTCAAGAGGAAAAGTATATACAAGCTTGATCATGGTGACAAAAACCAGAACACAAATAATGCGATGAGCGTAATCCTCACAGCTATCGGGAACGAGCCCCATTTTTTTATTGAAAGTTTCAGAAAGTCATTTATAACTTTTGATTAAAGTAACGGTTAGTTATAAGACTGGCATCTAAACCGAACCGCCAGCGCAACGTTTGGGTGGAGACTGGGTGTCCGTCAATGTGCAGTTTATTTTTGCGGTAAAAACAACAACAACAACAACTTTGTAACCCACTTTTTTTTCTTCGGGGACACGCTGTTATTAGCTGCTCTAACGAGGTAAAATTCTGAAACACAGTAGGTACCTTCTTGTCTTCATCGGAGAGCCGGTTGTACATGGACATCATGCCCTGCGTCTCGAACTTCCACTGGTGCGTGGTGAAGTAGCCGAGAGCTTCCAAAAGTGTCTCTAATTTGTAGTAGGTCTTGACTAACCTTCAAAAAAGGACCACAAGACACAGATAGCCATGAAACTAGTGCAGACCCGTTGCTAGCGTTTCGTGCTTTCGGGGCTTAGTTCATTGAGAAAACGGCAAAGGTGCTGAGACAAACATCTAAATTTTCCCCACTCTCTCGTGGGGTGACAACACATGTCTAACTTTCAAATCGGACAATAAATTAAAAAAAAACGAGTTTTAGGCAAGTTTTTTTTTGGGTGTTGTGAATGTAATCATAATTTTTTTCACACCATTGTACCTCTCGTAACTTGTCGGGAACAAGCTATAATGCCCCCATATCACAACTGACATCATGATTTCAGTGTTGCCAGTAGGGCCTCTCAGCCTCTAAGGCCAAAGTGAAAACGTCAGCTTCGTAAGAAACAAATATTGTGACTTGCTATTTGAGTTATTAGTTCAGATGGTATTCAGGAGAGTACATGTGAGAGAGAAACGAACATTTTTAGTTGTTGAAACTGAAGTTTCAACTGCAGGAAAGCCATGCAACGCGTTCTTTTGAGAGAAGCTTTCCCCATCCCACGCAGATCGCAGTTTTTCCAAAGTTGCTGAAGCCTAGAACATCGAAATATAACACATCCGGGCTGACAAATGCTACGTATCGGGAAATACAAGACCGTGAAACGGGATCGGAGGCGGGGAACATCAGCGAGCGTGTGACTATTTTGTCACGGGGACACCGGGACCCCGCACGACACAAGCAGCCCTGCAACCAATGGCAGCTCCCCTAGTCTTTTGCAGCTAAAGGAGCAGCTAAAGGAGGGAAGGACAAGCCCCTCCCACAAAGCTCTGTGCTCGCCATGATTGGTGATTTTCTCTCCACCCACCTCCTCTCAAATGTTCGTTCTGCTAAGGCGGAAAAAGTAGAGGGCTTTATGGGAGGAGCCTGTCACGCGCTGGCCTCCGAAGGTGACGTAGGAGATCAAGCACTGTGAACCGTCACGTGACCCTGGTTTTCCGCTAAATCTGGCAAGCCAAGACCTGCACACAGTCACATCCCGGGGTCAATGGACAATGTGCAAAACCGGAGCGACCCTTGCGGCTCAGGAACATTCCGGGAAACAACTGCAAACAAAGAATCGAGTTTCGGTTTCCTCCATTTCACAATGGCCAACCGCTGCCCTCACGGACTTGCACCTCGTACTTCATCGCGGAGTTCCTCGCCGATAATCTTCATGATTTGAACTACATCGGTACAGTTATTCTCGTGGTTTTATTAGACGGTAAACACTCGTGGGAAAAGAAAACCTCGTCGCAGCAACAAAGCTAGGCTCGCCATCGATCGGCGTGCGCTCTTCTGCGTACATCTCGGTATGTGTGTCCTTGTGTCACCCATCATTCTTAACTTCTGTCACTTTCGTTGTTGAGATATTCAGCTGGTTACTGCGTAAAGTCACGTGCACGATGTGCACAGGTGGAGAAACTCACGAAGACTACGGCCAGGTACACCGCGGTGAGGTGCGAGGTAGCGGTCGGCGGTGTCCGCGGCTGGCTGTGTCACAACGGCGGAAACAAAAACTTCGACCATCGTTGACAGTCCCAAACTGTCCCTCAACTGCTGAAAGCGCTTCGGTTTTGCGCATTGTTAATTGCGAAACCTCACGAATAGCGGCTGTCTCCGTACAAACCGTGAAAGAAGGGGAAGGGGTGATGGATGCAGAGCGGTTGCCTACCACTGCTTCTTGCCCAGGCAGGCGAGAAGGGCGTCGCCGAGGCAGGCCGGCACGTAGTGCTGGAAGAACATGGCGGCCCTGTGAGCGGTGAGGTTGCGCCTCAGCTGGACGTCGGGGTACCGGATGGCGCTGGTGAAGCGAAGCTCGCCCATCAAAGACTCCTGGATGGCCTTCATGTCCCGCCAGCGCAGCTGCGGAGACCGCCTGCTGCTCGCGCACTGGTACACCTGCACGTCGGAGGGCCTGGGAGAGGACAAGCCGGAGGTTTCGGTGACAACGGCACTGCTGTTGCAAACATACGATTAAATCCAATTTCTTACCGTCAGATCTCAAACAAATGGGCCTCTCCCGAGTGATCGCCCACCTGACATTAATGCAAACTTGCACTTTGACGTGAAACGTTTTTAGGCTAGGATTTTAAGATAATGTGAAGCCACAAAAATAATAACCGCGAGTTAGTGGAGGTAGCACCATTAACTCCACTAGCTCTAACTAACACTAACTTCACTGAACATTTAGTATAGCGCTTGCGGTTTAGCACGATTAGCACTAAACCAATAATATTTCCCGTATCAACACAATCGGAGGGTAATGTGTGATACAATTTTCCCCTGATGTCACTCATATGAAGCTATGGTCACTGACAAGGTGAGAACGTCCGGGCGATGTCTAGAACGACCAGTAGGGCGATTTTTAGGACGACCTCTAGGAAACCTCAAGGGAGATGTCCAGGATGACCTCCTAGGACGACGTCAAGGACGACTTCAAGGCCGACGTCTAGGACGGCGCCCTAGAGGAACGACGTCTAGGAGTCTAGGACGACCTCAAGGACGACCGTCAGGACCACGTCGAGGAGGACGTCAAGGTCGTTAGGTAACTCGAAGAGGGTACGAATCTGATGGAGTGTGAGAATGTAAGCTGAAATGGCTTACGGAGCATACCTGCTGCGCATTAGGAGGCCAGAAAATCCTAAATCCGGGGGACGGGGGGGGGGGCAGCTAAAAATGCTATCGCAATAAAACAAGGTTTACGGAACAAAAATTTTGTCTGCAGATATTTCTTACATTGACCAGGACATAGCCCACTTTGAACTGTCTGCGAGGTTACTTCCTTTTTGGAACCACACGCTTTATCCCGTTTCCTTCCCTTATCGATTCGGGGACGTTTCCCAAGTATTCGGGGCCCGCGTATGTTTACTCGAAGTTGGGGAATCCTATGTTCTTATCTCATTTTCTTTCAACAAAAGCCCCGATGAAATGATTCCGTGTTTTCGAATAAATTTAATAAAAAAAAAATAGGATTTGTCGGTCAAATGATTTTTAATTTGAATTTATCCGAAAAAAAACTCGAAAGTTAATCACATTACCAAAAAATCAGAATTCGAACCCTATGTTTGGTCAGAGCACAGGGCCAGCGGTCCCCAGGAAAGACCTCCCGGATTCCTTCCAAGTTCCGTAATATCAACAAAAAAGGTTCACCATCTCTCCCGCCAAGGTTCTTTCGGGACAACGGGACATTACGATTCTAGGTCACTGTTTTGGCTTCCAGATTGAACTTATTTGAGTAGGATGGGGTTATGTTTTGATAACCATGAAAGCTGTCAACACTTAAATTTCATAGGAGGGAGGAGGCAGCTGGACTTCTATCTGACCACGAAAATAGAAAGCGCGAAAGACAAGGACAAGTGGAAGACTACTTAGCACAAGCGCTTACTCTCAACTGACGTCTTAATTCGGAGGACAAAAACGAAGGTGCCTCAAAACCCAAATGTTAACAGCAAACAAATGTTTTATGAAAGGAGCGAAAGGATAAAAAAAAAGAGACTCAAAGAAAGATAGAAGAAAGAAAATGAATAAAAATAAAGGGAAAATGTGTACATGATAAAAGTAACAGTCTGAGAAATAAAAAGAAGGAGATAGAAAAAGGTAACGTAAATGTACGAAAAATTTAGAAAAATGCTGCATGTACTCTAATTCTTTTGATGACAAAGTCACAGACGGGGCACAGATGCAGGCGTCTCCTTTGTTTTGCAATGTCTTCAGCCTCCGAATTCTGTTGAGTTCGATTATCGGGACTCTGTCTCAAAATCCTTGAGCTGGACAGCAGCGGGGCGCATCCACAGTCCCTCACATGCATATCGAGATGCCCCGACGGAGGATTTGAGTGATGGCGTGGGTTCTTCGAGTCTTATGTTGATGCATCTTCCGGACTGTCCCACTTACACCTTCCCACAGGTGAACGGGATCTCTAGCACTACTCTGGTGCAACAGCTGACGTATTTGTGACAGTGTCTAACGCTGCATTCTTCAGGGTCTTCGCGCTGGGTGTTGACTCTGGGGCAGAAATCGTTTAGCTTGTCTGGGGCTGAAAACACGACCCGCACATCGTATTTGGAGGCAATCCTCATGAAGTCATGTGAGATACGATGAATGTAAGAGACGACCGCCGGGCGGCTTCTTTTTCTCTAGTTCTCTTGCTTGTTCTGTTCTGTTTGGTTTAATCATACAATCAGTAATCTCAGACAGGATGGAAGTGGGGTAGCCTGACGCTTTGAGCCGTGATACTTGCGCGTCAGAGCTCTCTCTTGCTGAATGAATACAACACATTTTCAGGCAGGGCTGAAACAACTAGATACAATGCTTCTTTTGAGGCATTGCATCTAGTATCTTGCTGAATGAATACAGAACTTTTGAAAAAGTATTGTATTCATTCAGCAAGGGAAAGCTTTGACGCGTAAATGTCGCGGCTCAAAGCGTCAGGCTACCCCACTTCCATCCTGTCTGACGTTGCTGAATGTATGATCAAACCAAACAGAACAAGCAAGAGAAGTAGAGAAAAAGAAGCCGCCCAGCGGTCGTCCCTTACATCCATCGTATCTCTCATAACTTCAAGAAAACTGCCTCCAAGTACGATGTGTGGGTCGTGTTTTCAGCTCCATATAAGCGAACTCGCGAGATTCTTGAGGCTGAAGATATTGCGAACAAAGAAAACGCCGGTGCCAGTGCTCCATCTATGACTTTGTCATCAAAAGAATTAGAGTACATGCAACGTTTCTCTTAATGTTTCCTAAATTTGCCCCCCCCCCCCCGTTACCTTTCGTTCTTTGTATTTCTCGGACTTACTTTAATCATGTACACATTTTTTTTTGCTCATTCCTTTCTTGATGCTTTCACTTCAGATCCTTTTACTCCTTTCTTGAAAAAAAAAAGTTTGCTTTTAACATTTGAGTTTTTTATACCATCGTCTTTGTCCTCCGAATTAAAGAGTGTCATTTGTCCAAGTCTGGCTAGGACAAATGACACTCTTTTATTCCAGGAGCGTCGCTCTATGATGAAGCTATTGATTAAAGGGACAAACGCCTATTGCACGACTTCATTGAGTCTGACCTTAGGCGTTGTCCTGATCGACTTTGAGGATATGTTAGGTACAGTAGGCCATACAGTGGAATTGAGGCTATAACTATGAAGACACTGACCGATCACGTGTCTGGCTCTGGGTGTCTGCAATCTATCTGCTAAACACTTGTCATCTATAGTAAATAAACCCCAATGTTCCCCAGTTTAACAACACAACTCCTTGTCCTGATAACCTTCTTATGTCGATTCATCTCATTGACAACCGATGATGTGCCTTCGGCCATAAAAGAACTTGCCCCGAAAAAGTCATGTGGGGAAGACGAGATGCCTGCCTTCATTGTTAAAGGGTGTTCTGTTATCTTGGCTCCTGTGCTGCAGTGCATTTTAGAGCGCAGCTCTTAGGCGCCCGTTTCCGGCCTGAGCGGAGTCGCCGTCGCCGTCGGCGTCGGCGTAACCGCGCGCGTTGCATTATGGAAAATAATGCAAGGGGGCTTAACCGCGCATTGCATTACGAGAAAGTTTCCCGCTAAATTTAGCGGAGGAGGGGGAGGAGGGCATAGAGGGGGACGAGGGGCATACCCTCCCTCCGTACTCTCCGATCCTCCTCCTCAAGCAGCTGCGCTCTAATTCGACATTACAGACAATTTTAAACGTCTTTCATTTCTTCAACATGTCCTTAAGGCAAGTACATTTCCATCGGCTTGGGAAAATGCTGTAGTTGTGCCACGTGCACAAATCTGGAAGCTCTGTGTTTCGATAATTACTGACCAACTGCACTGCTTTCTGTGTTTTTCCAAGGTTTCTGAAAAAGTTATTTTTAAGCATACGAGTTTTCATTTTGGACCAATGCTCAGTCCAAATGAGCACGGTTTTTGTAGGGGACATTCTGTTGAGACTAACCTTGTAAATTCTTTTTGGAGTTCACAAAGCCTTTAGTTGGGACGCGTGGCCAAGTTGATGCTATTTATTTTGAGAGGTCTAAGGCGTTTTGCCTTGTAGATAACAATCTATTGTTGAAGAAGCTGTTTAATATGGGTCTTTCTTCGGTGTTTGCGCCTGGTGTGGCAGTTTCCTTAGTGATCACTCAAATATGATGTCCTACTTAGGATGCAAATTATATCTTTATGTGATAAATTCCGGAGTACCACAAAAATCGAACCTTGGACCTTTGCTTTTAAATATTTTTATAAATGACCTTGCAACTTGTGACAGTAACTCAGAGATGCTACAGTTCGCTGATGACGTGGAAATTTATCCTAGTATCCGCATCCTGCTGACTGTGAACAGTTAAAAAACGATGTTGATGCAATTCGCCTGTGGTGTTGTACAAACTCGCTCCCTTTAAACCCCACCAAAACTAAGGTTGAATCTTTTCTCCGTAAGGCAAATGTTATTGTTCATCGCTATAAATTGCACGACTCAAAGATTTCAAGATCTTCAGTTGTACGTGACCTTGCTGTTTTAATTGACTCAAGCCTCAATTTTAATTACCATGTTTCGAAAATTATCACGGATTCCTTATGCATCCTAGGTGTAATTGCACGCATTACACGTAATTTCCACAGTTACACCTGCATACTGCACCTATTTCGGTCATTATTTTTATCAAGATTGAGCTTTTCTTCTACAGTGTGGAATTCCAAGAAGAGAGTAAAATACCAAGCTAGGAGTGCTTACAGCGACGATTTGTAAGAATAGTCTATTATCGCCACATTGAACAGAAAGCTTTTTATGATTACGTGAGTCTCTTGGATACACTTGGCCTTTCGCCTCTTTCGCATAGATGACTTGTTCGCTACATGTTCTTTGTATAAACTGCTCAACGCTGCTATTGATTCCCCCGTTATTCAGTAGAATCTCACTTCCTTTTCTCCATCGACAAAATCGCAGTTTATGGTTTCTTTTCACCCTTCTAACTTAGAAACTACTATTTCGTTGACACGGATGCAGACCATGTATGACAAGTGCTTTAACCCTGACGTGGACCTTTTCACTACCCTTTCATGTTTCTTTTAAAGTCATACTGAGGCTTACTGTGTAGTGCGAATATATTTTTGGTTCGACTGTCTTTCATATCGTGCAAGTGTAACCCTCCCAAGGCATTATGAGCTGTTGGGTTCACAATAAAACACGGATTGATTGATTGACTGATTGATTGATTGATTGAAAACGCCAGTTGAGTAGTAAGCGCTTGTCCTGTGTTGTCTTCCAATTGTCCTTGTCATTTGCGCAGTCTATTTTTGTGATGTTTAACCAACGAGGCCAACAAATTATTTTTCCATCTCATTACTCCATTCTGCAGAGCGGCATTAAGCTGCGGTATAGGATGGAAAAGAAAGAGGGTTTTCCAGAGCCTACGTCAGGGAATTCATTGATTTTAAGGTGTCTTTTTTAAGTTTGGTCATGGGACAGTTAATATTAAAAATGGCAAGGGCGCCGATGTCATCCGGTGCAGGTGAATTCATATACATCTAGGTCAAGGTTATGTCAGTTTAATATATGTTTTTATTTTCAATCTAGAAATTTTGGGAACAAAACAAAAGTTTCTATTTCGAAGAATTCGGTATCTAGCAAAAATATACTCCGATAAACTCAGAATTTTCGGAAAAATTAAACTCCATCAGACACCCTCCGAATTTCATGAGAAATAAACTCCAAAAGCAAGGAATCCTAGCGATTACCCCTCTTTTTTGTCCGGCACGAATATTTGGCCAGAAAAACCATCAAATCAGAAACGATAAAACAGCCTCGCATTCAAAGAAAAAAGAAACTCCAGAAGACGGAACTCTAGTCACGAGAAACCCGACACGATGCTCCGATCGACCAAGTCCCTGCATTCTTGGTTTTGACACAAGAAAAAGAAAGGAAGAAAGAACCACGAGGCGACGTTTCGACAAGACACCAACGTTATTAGATTAGCTCAGTTACGGAACTGCTCATAGACGCTGCATGCACGAGCAGTACCCCCGTCACTCACCACGATTCGCCTCCCGTCGTTCGACGGGCCGGATAGCTGCTTTGGTAACTTCAGTGTACTCTATGGGATACGTACGTTTTGAAGCGCAGCGTCTAGATAGCGTTCCATTACCATACTCTATGGAACCCACAGTTCGTAAACGAAAATCTAGATGGCGCTTCGAACGACGGGAGGCTACCTTACGGGAGGCGGACTGAAGTGAGTGAGGGCCGGTACCCCGTTCCGCGGGAGTTTCACAACGGAGGTAATCTAGTAACGCTGCAAGACACGCACGCGGCCATGCCAAAAAGACAAATGTCGAACTCGAGCGTCGTCTTCGTTTATTATGAAACAGAAATTCTGCGCATGAAGGTTTCATCAAAAGATCCAAGTAAAACTGCAGAGTATTTTCTTCCCCTTTTTATCTCTTCGTTATGGGCGGGCGTTAATTCGGGATTTTACCGTATACTGCGCTCCGTTTTACACCAAGTTCAAGCGCTCCCAAGGCTGAACCGCGATGGAGGCAATCCAGCGGCACCAAAGGAACATCGTTACTGCTCCCGTCATCTTTGTATGTTTCCTATTCCCTGCTAAACCAATCCCGCAAAAACGCCGTGATTCGGTGGTTTTTTTCAGTCCATAGTTGGTACAGTTGGTGACACCAAGAGCACAAAGACGACGACGATTTGGCTAAAAACGGATCTTGGTGCCAGGTGCGCTCGGAGACGGAGTGCGGTGTCAGTTGGGCTAAAGAGCGTGGCGAACAGGGACCCACCGTGTCGTGGCCACGTTCCACGCCGCTGCGAGGATGCAGTTGACGACCACGTCGACCGGCACGAAGTCCGTCTCCATGTCGGGGTCGGTGTAGACGCTTTTCAGCAGGCCCGTCGCCACCTTGGCACACAACGACAATGTGAACCTATTGAAGGCTTTGAAAGCGCGCACGAAGAGAACTTCGCAACAATGAGACCCTTTCTCGAGAGTCTATCGAGCGACATTGGCAGTCGCCACTGCTCGGACAGGAGGCGGCCGTGATTGGATCCGAATCCACGCCGAACGCTGACGTCACACTCGTGTCCACTACGGGCTTAGGGTACGTGATCGAGGAATGGCAGACAAGCGTTGGCGCGGACTTTTGAAACGTGTCTGTTACTGACAGAAAAAGTGAAGAGCGACAGCTTCACGGGAAGCTAAAGCTGTTCCGTGTTTGAGAAAAAAAAGCACTTAGTAAGTCGTTTTCATTTAGCTTGCAGGATCGCGAATATCGAGATTATTTTACAGCGGATCTGTTAAGGGATAGTTTCCCCAATATCAACAAACCAATGATGACACTAAACTCTGGACAGCTACCGCCATCTATATGCAACGTCGGCAACCAGACAACCGGCTTGTCTGTTGTCTGGTTGCCGCCGTCGCTTATAGATGGCGGCAGCCTTTCCAGCCTTTCCACTCTGGCTTGCCGACTTGCGGCCGGCCAATATATCATTTGCATCATAGTACAGCTTCGCTGGTCTTCCTTCTTCACCAGAGTGGAAAAGCTGAAAGTTTTGATCAGTTTGGAGCACGGAAGCTTGCAGAAAATCATTTTCAAAGTACCGCCGAAGTCCCCTTTTCCCGGAGCGTGACGTCATATACAGAGTTTTCGAAATCTCCGCTCTCGCGCATCTTCAGCGTCTCTCAAAGGCAAGCAAGCGCACTCTTGGAATGTTTTTTTTCTGAAGAACCTTTTTACATTTCTTTTAACGATACGGGACCCTCTACCATCTTTTGTTTCACCTTAAGGCCTACCGCAGCCGGCGCTACCATCCAAGGGGAAAATCAAACAGCCATCAAAAAGTGCATCGACGCCCGTCGTCTTTGTTCGATTATTATCACCGGCGTGATTGGTTTAGCCGGTGATAGGAAAGGCAGAAAGACGACGTGACGATGCACTTTTGGCCCCTATTGATTGGCTCTCGAGGATTGTTGCGTCAGCTGTGCAAGGACTTGAAGGGAAACGACGCATAGTATTAGCAAGTCGCGATTTTCTTAGAATGCCCGTCGACCTTGGTGGACATTCGATCTAGTGACTAAATCATTATTGGACCTCCTTTAACAAAAAAAGAACAAGAAAAAAATCCGTGTTCGTTATGCACTTGTCAAACACGAGTTTTGCGTTAGACACGAGTTGTGTTAGTCTTCAGTACGAGAATTTAAGGTCACCGTTCGACGGCTCGCCTGTGTTGACATTATCGGCGTGGTACCTTTATCCTGATTTTAAATGCGCATTTCAACCATGTAAAATACATGGTACGTAAGTGCCGATCACGACGTCTATTCACGTCCGCATTCCGAAACGAGTTTTACTAGTTTCTGTTTTTTTTTTTTTTTGCTAATGAAATTATTCTAATTAGCCTCCATGACTTGCAAACAACACTTGTATAACGAACACCCTCGGCGCCGAGGATAGTGACGTTGTTAACTCGAATTTTTCTGTATTTATGTTGTCTTTGAGTAATTTGTAATCTCACCGTTTGTGCATCATTACCAAGGAATCTGTTGTTTATGAGCACGAAAATGAATGAATAAATAAACAAATGAATCGATCAATTAATTAATAAGCGAGTGAGTGTTGCTTGAGGTATATGTTTTTGAAACTACGAAATATCAAACTGTCCAAGGCAGGCGTGTAAATGTAAATGTTTATATATATGTAAATAAGAAAAATGCAAGAAAATAGCCCGAAAGACAAAAATAAATGTCAGAAACTTACCGCAATAATTAAACCCGTGGGTCCATTGAAGTTGTCCACCCAACCCTGCAAAATGCAATGAGTTGGCAATTCTGATAATCGTTTGTAAGAACGCGCACGACTCTGATTGGATACACTTGTGCGTTACCAAGACAGTTTGGAAACGCCAGAATATTCAAGGTGGAGTGGTGGCGTGGTGAGAACACGCGACCGGACATTGAGAGGCCCAGAGTTCAAACCCTGGTTCCGCCAATTATTTTGACTTTCGGCGGTTTCGTAGAACTTTGATTCATTCGATCAAGTACGGTCCATTCATCCGCATATTTTTATATTATATAATCTGGTGTTTCCCATCTGTCTTAGTAATGCACAGAAACGAAATGTATCCAATCAGAGGTGTCCTGCAAGCACACGCCGCCGCGTGGAACGCGGTACGACGCTTGTTGTCACGTGGTACATACTCCTTGTACTGAAGAGATCCTCTTACCGTGTCTCGTGACGCTTGCGTGTATGATTTATGTTGGTGGGCTTTAGACGCAAGGTACCATCATTTGCGAGAATTAAGAGCCACATTTGTGTATCTCACGGACACTTTCAGCATCATACGTAATCCCCTAACTACAGAAATACACCGTAATAAGAAACGTCGACAGAACGTACCTTAAGCGAAAAAAACGGAACTTGCAATACGTGACCCGCGCGGTTGCCAAAGAAACCGGTGGAGTGAAATTTAAATTACGTACACAGAAAATTACCTCCTGAAGCCTTTCTAATAGCGGCTAACCAACATTAAACATCACTTATTGGGAAGCATGAAAAAGAAAATAAAGAGCTACATTAGGCGACAGTAAGTCAATTTGACATTTCCTAGTGAAAAATCAGCAGAACCCATCCTTTGGGAATGATTATCTACGTTAATGCGAATAGCATCAAACGGTGCGGAGTTATGCGCGTTCGTCAGGTGGCCGGCACACTCTAGATACGCCAGCCCACTCTTGAGGCGATTCTAAATTTGTTGACACTTTCACAGCCCTGCGCACGATCTCCGCAGCCCAGCACGTGCGTTTGTGTCACTTAGGAAGGCGAGCAAAGCACGCGCCATACGCACAAACACTCAAAATGGTACCGACCAGACTTTCTGGCGTCTCAGCTAGTCTCAACTAGGGTGCCTTCATGTGCGCTTTGCTTAGGGTGGAGTCATCCGGCCATTTTGTCCCACACTTTTAATTTCTTTTTTTCTTCAGAAGCGCGTGAAAGAGCGTGTCCCGGCACGCGTCTGTGGCGCTGACTGTACTATGGCGACATTTTGTTTTCGTCAATTTCTTTGTATTTTCCCCGTGAGCGCGTGCTGTCGGCATCGGGTACTACAAAGGGTGGCATCACCCTAAACAGAAGGACATTGAGGCACCCTAGTCTCAACCAACGGTACTCTAAACGGTTGTTTATATCTTTACCATAGGACGCGCTTACAGCGCTGTCACAGCTACCGGTGCCGCGCGTTCCATGCACGAGGGCTCATTCCGCTCTCGTGAGGCTGAGCTAGAGGTCTCCCGAGCGCGGGAGAGGGTGAGCTAGAGTGAGAGGGTGAGCGCAGGAGAGGGTGAGCTAGCCCTCGTGCATGGAACGCGCGCACCGGTAGCTGTGACAGCGCTGCAAAGCGCGTCCTATGGTAAAGATATAAACAAATGTTTAGAGTGCGGTGAATGACTGCCTTCATAGCTCTGTGGTTAGCGCGTCTGCCTGCTGATCAAAGGGTCAACGGTTCGAATCCCAGCCGGCGCCGGTCTTTTTATTTATTTATCGACCCGCGGCGTAAGAGGTTAGATAGCCAGATAGATAGATAGATAGATAGATAGATAGATACATAGATAGATAGATAGACTGAAAAGTGCGTGAAGTATCCAAAGAATGCTATTCGCATTAATAAGAAAATGTTATTAATATAAATTCAACAAAAATAATGCTGATTTTCCACCTTAAATTGACGTTATTTTCCCGTTGAATAAAGGAGAACTTTGGAGCATACGAGAAACTCGCTGAATAATGTAATTCGAGAGCTTTCGATCAATAGGGCATTTTTTCTCAGTGTACCGAAGTTTGGGTTAGGACATTTTACAATAAAGTGCACACTGAAAATTACACTTTTTTATAACAAAAAGCTAGGGAGTGTCTGCTGATACCAAAAACGGATTGCTGAACGTCGGACAGTGAAGGAACGATTGCAGGAGCACCGGCACTCCACGGATTGTCTCGAGGGCGCACCCAATTTGTTGCGCCATCGGGGATATTTACGATTAAACGTCGCGAATTCCCGAGCTTAAATTGATATAATAGAATGCTTTGTCGCGAACTGTCTGGGCATTTAGGAGGACGGAAAAGCTGTTTCCTATTTCCAAGAAAACTTTATACAGCTGTCTCACCCTTTAAAGCGTGCTTTGCCTACGAACGTGTGTCATTGCGGTGGAACCAACTGGCCTGGAGCAATTTTCCACGAATATACCTATCTCACCAGCTAGTTTTGACCACGCAACCGGTGCCGCAATGCATCCAGAGAACTTTATAGTCCTTCTGCTCGTGCGACAACCTTGCTGGAGCTCTTGCGCGTGCAGAAAACGAGACGGTTCGGGCACTGTCGCCGGCCTCCTGTAAACCGCGCGGCCTGGAAGGCGGCTTCGACTGGTGCGTTTTGCGTCTTATTAATCCCCGTGCAGCGAAAGTGGTCCCGGGGCCCTTATCTACACGACGGGACCAAGCGATACAGAGGGACATCGCCGCCCGTTGCGATTGGCCAGTTCCGCACCGCTGGCCAATCGCAGCAAGCGGCGATGTTCCGGTCCTTCGGTCGCACGGCGTGGAATAGGGCCTCTGCGAGTTCGCAACGAATGACGTCACAAGAGCCGGAGTGTCACGCTGTCGGATGTTGCGATCCTGGCGGTTGGTCGGATAGAAGTTTCGGCGAAAAGCGGGTGCGCACGCGGGTGTCGCTGTCGTCGCAGCGTCCCAACGAAAGACTTCCGAAGCTTCCGTGGACTGTCACACCAGGGAGTGACCTGCTGCAGAACGGGCGTCTGCCACAGCCACCGCCGCTGCTGGGACGCCGCCAGGATCGCGGCCGGCGACAGCGTGACACTCTTATGACGTCATCAGGCGGCTATCGAGAGACCACTTTTTTGGGGCGCGATAAGCGCACCAGTTGGAGACGCGTTCCATGCACCATACTGTGAACTAAAGTTATGGCGGCTTCACGCATATGCGCAGACACCCACCGTGATCCCTCTGAATCACTTCTTAGCGGATCTAGTTGCGGGTAGTAGAGGCGGAACCACTGATGTGCGTTAACTCAAGCTTAGCTTTTCCGTCTTTTCCGTCCCACAGTAAAACCCAGGATCGGACTCGAACGATACTCACTAGATGCAATAAGATTATTTGTAATGAATTACTTTTTAAAGTAATTTCGTGGTCATCTCAATATTCCATTAGGTAGTATTTACGAGGTTAATCGTGAGTTTTGGAAATGAGAAAACCAATTGTAAACAGCACTACTACTCCCGTCCCCCATTTGCTGGGGATCCGGGTTTACGAACCGGATCCCCACTTTTTTAATGCCACATGTGTACACTTTATAAGCTTCTAATTCCCGGAAGTCAGTACAAAGCAACAGTAGCACGCCAAAGAAAAATGATCACCTTCAAACTATTTTTAAGCTCTTTTTAGATATAATTGTCATAATAAAGAAACCTGTTCCTGCTAAATAAATTATTCCTTTTTATATTGAATTCCTCATTATTTGCGAGTGATTATGACACGAGTCTTCCATGTCATAATCAATAAATCAGAATCAGAATCAATAAAGTAACGCATTTTTACCTCGAGTTCATCTGCCTTTAGTTTCACCTTAACCCAAACTCCACCAGGTAACAATGATGGTCGCCATTTTCCTGCCACGAAGCGTTCCATTGGATCCGACTCCTAGCCGAAAGCTGACGCGGCGCTCGCTTTCGATGCGAATTTAACCGTGTTCACGCCGAACGCTGGAGTACCCTTCGTGACCAATACATGCTCAGAGCGCGCTTAGAGTGCGCCCAAACAATGGCGAACGGGCGATGGCGCGCACATCTGAAAAAGTATATATTGTAACCTTTTTGTGTGTCATATGGCTGGCACCTAACCATTTCCGTCACCCAACCAGGGGCAGACGCCGATAAACCCGATTGCCAGCAAAACGCTCACGAAGTGCTCATCTCCTCACTGACTGGACACCAGTGTGAGCCGAAAAAGTCTTCGGGCGCATCCGTGTTACACACGGTGGAGGGAATACCTATCACGTGTTCAGACAGAACGGCGTCCTGCCCCGTGAAACAAGCTCGCTCCAAACTTCCACATGAAAAAATTGCAAAAAAAAAAAAAGACAGAAAGAAAATTTGTTTTGTTATCCGTGTTCACTTTGCGGGAGCAGTAGCAACGGGTTGAAGTATGAGGTGTTTGGTTACCTTTTAGCGCGAGCTGACACCAGAGCACTGCTCGGCGCTGCCGCGTTTTAATAGTTGTTTTCCGCGCACTCAGTCTATTTCGTCTCACTCTCCAACAGGCTCCGAGAAAGTCGCATTTACATTCCCACCACAGAAGTCGACACCCAGCTACCATTCGTGCCATCCAGCCTCCACATGTGTGCGTAGTTTCTTCGCACCAACATACTACATCCTGCGTTATACTGCCGCCTTTGCGACGCTAGTATGTCTAAGGCACGACTTTTCCGAGTGACGTGTACAGGACCGGCCAGAGGTGGCCGCGGGTCGGGGCAGGCTCACGGGGAAAGGCTCTTTCCAGGAGCAGACGACGATGGAGGGCCGGACGATCGCCACGGGGTACCCTTTGGACTCTCGCTGGACCAGCGTCTCGGCCAGGCCCTTGGTGAAGGTGTACGTGTTGGGCATGGAGCCCAGTAGCTTGGTCTGACAAGCTTCCAGCGTCTCCGTGTCCAGCCAGCTGCAACCGAACCAGGCACAAGAGCCCTTTTGCCAAAGATCCCAGAAGGCCGCGCGCGGAACGGGAAACAATCCACGGGAATCCACTGTATGCTCTAATCTCCGACCCTGGGTAGCTCAGTCGGCAAATCACCTGGCTCACAATCTCAAAATGTTAAAATTAAAAAAAAAAAGCTTGCCGGGAGACGGAAGTTTTTTTATACTGTTTCCTATGGGCATAGCGCTTTTCCGTGTCGTTACAGCCCGCTGTGACAGACCTTCATGAAAATCGGCTTATAAAACACATTCTGCGTTAAAAAATAGTGCTTTTTTTTTACTTTTACGGCGTTTTTTTGAGGATAGCCCGGGGGCGCAGATTGGGTACCAGTGTTCCTTCAACGTTCTGTTGGGACTGGTGTTCTCACCGACTGAACACGAAACCCCATTTGAACACTGACGCCGCCCTGGCTTCTGATCTGCACCACTCGCTAAACTCTGGTAGCCGACGTGGAAAAAAAAAGATGTTCATACGGTCTTGTCATTTGGGAGGTGTTGTCCGCAGCTCCTGCTAACCCGCTGCCCCACTGCTAATACATCATACACACGACACTCTGTAGACACCATCTGATGCCTGTTTCCTTCTTGTATGACCGTCCTCCCAGATCGGTCATGCAACGACTACGGACGCGCTCGAAGCAAGCATACTTAGGAGGCTAGCGGCCTTCGAACGTTCTGCGCGCTTGTCCGCAGTGAGTTCTGACATCATGCTTGCACCGAACACCGCGTCGTTGATCTTTTTTTTTATGATGCATGGGCAGAGTGACTGGCGAATTTAAGCATTTTTTTTTCAAAACTCGAAACGAGACGACGCCACAGAGGGTGACAACATAATTGTTTAGCATAATTAAATGCGCGCCTTTACAATTAGCAGCGGGGAATTATGTTGGCCTAGTTGGCAGATAATAAAATGAAAATACGGCCCTGCCCATCTCTTTATTTTTGTTTCCGAGTCTCTTTCGGAAATAATAGGTTTAGTTTACGGTCAGTGCCTCGTGTGCGTACATTTCTTCCTTATGTCTTTGCATTTTTTTTAGCGCAGTTCTAACGACGCAGCCTTTGTGCTCATACACACACACACTTACGCGCACGCACACACGCGCGCTCACACACACACACACACACACACACACGCTCACATACGTACACAAATGCTCCCAGCAATGTACAATGCGCAGCACAGAGTGGGCATTACGCCGAGCTAAATTTTTATTTCGTGCCATTTTCGAAAGATGCTTCTCCCTTTAGGTCAGGTGGGCAACACTGAATGTCTGATTCCGATGAGTATAGACCAGGGGTGGCCAAGCTGCGGCTCGCGAGGCCGCATGCGGCTCTTCGCGTGTTGAAGTGCGGCTCGCGGCTCTCCTCCCTACCCCTCCCCCCCCTTCCCCGCCTCCCCCGCCTCCCTCCAAAGCGAAATGGAACGCGGTTAATATCGAAAGACAGGTTGCAGTTTGGTAGTCTTGTGCTACTGCTACCTTATGTACAGTTGGGCTGCTTTTGACTCGGATAGATTGAAGGTAGTTCGAGTTTCGTTTATTGTTCTAAACAAAAGCCGGCGTCGGTGTGACGGGAAAATCCTGATTGGTCAGCAGGGCCATGACGTCACAGCAACATGACCACGAGCGGGAATTTCAAACAACCCACAACGCTTGCGTGAAACGCGAGATCCCGGGTGGAATGAAAGCGATTAAAACGTAACACGTATTGCGATTTAAACGTCGCCGCATGTCTCCAATGACTTTACTTTAAAAAGTAATTAATTTCTCTTATGAAAAATATTAGGGGCGAAGCTCCTTAGGGGCTAGCCATGTCCGTCCGTCCACCTGTCCGTTCATCTGTCTGGTGTCTGTCTGGCGTCCAGTGCTCGTGCTCCTGCTCGTGAACTCACATGCTCACGATGCTCACGAGCACGTGAGCATGTGCTCACGTGCTCGTGTAGGGCAAAAAAAAATGACGCAAAAAAAAAATGGAATTTTTTTTTTCGCAGTCGACAGGATTCGGATTTGTGCGGGGAGACCCCATTGAATTTCTAGTCCATCGCCTTAAAGGGGCGATGCAACAATTTTTGTACTTTCCGCAAATACCGCTTAAAACGGATCCCTGACGTTAATGACCTATGAAACACGCGTTCGTTTTTCACCCCACGCAATAGAAGTCCCAGAAAAAAACTTAAGAAAAACGAGCAGCGTTCACCCCCTCAACTCGCAGCCAGAACAAGCGGCCACGTGATCTGGAGCGGATTATATGCCGCCAATGTTGCTCATAGCCACGCGCTGGGGTTGGCAAAGCACAGGACACGCGCTGAGTTCCAGGCATTGTTATAGCTCGGCTATTGTCGTCGTTGCAGCGATTGGACACGGGCCACTACCCGAATGCTTCTCGAGCTAGTAATTATCACGAGCCAAAATCGAGTGCCCACGCAATGCTCGGGTCCAATCTATGAACCGCATTCAAATATCGTCATATGGGTGTACTGCGATACCCACGTTACGTCATCAAATTTTGCAAAGGAGAGATTGAATGAAAATGATCGATTTTGTCCTTGAAATTACACCGCAACAAAGAGTTTCTTGGCCAGTGGCGTTGCGTGCGAGTATCCTTGAGTTCCAGGTGTGCCAGTAAGCTCGTGTAAAGAGAAAAACATTCCAATTGAGTATCGTTGCACCGCTCCTTTAACCACTCGGCCATGACTGCGGGACGAGTAGGGGGCTCTGAGCTGTGGTAGTAACTCACGAGCTGGGGCTGTCATGGATGAAACGTTGCATGTAGCCGCTCAACGTCTATGCAGGAGAGGGCGCTGTGTTCAAATGCGTATATAATCGCGTTAAACTTTGCATGCATTGGCTCAATGTTTATAGACGAGAGGGCGCTGTGGTCAAAAGCTCAAATGCGTATATAACAACGTTCCATACCACACATTCTGCTTCTGACGTGGATGAAAACGAACAAAAGGCTTGGCATGCTGCGGCTCAGCGTCTACGCAGACAAGCACCACCAGAACTTCGCCCCAATCAACATCATTCACCACGTGAGAGATGCGGTCAATTTTTGGAGAATGTTAGTCGGGATTCGAGCTCACGACCCTTCGGTTTCGAGCCAGACAGGCCACTGACGAGACCACGCAAGGCACGCTTTCCCGGCTCATGAACGAGCGGGAGTTTATATGTTTATATATTTCGCTATCGCGTTCCACTCCTGAAGGCTAAGCTTGAGCGTTCTCCCGTATTTTTCCCCTCTGAGAATTTATGGTGGGAACATTGACAGCAGTTTTTAAGTTTCAACAGTCCCTCAATAGTCCCTGACAGAGTCAGAATGGCAGGGCGTCTCTTTCGGAAGCGAGGCCTCGAGTGTGTGCTCATTGCCTTCGATCGTGCTTTGGGTGCGCGTGCACTCTCGAGGCTCACAGGACGCCCTACGAAGCGTCACCGAAAGTAGAAAAAGCTAGCGCTGGATGCGGGACGGCTAAGACTCTTCACCCTGCCGTTCTCATCCTGCCAGTAAAGGTACGGAGAGAAACTGCGGGGGAGGAGGAAATAAGAGCGCGCTGTGACGCCAGAGCGCCCAGCTTCGATTGAGATGTGTTTATAGTGGGTAGACGCGAAGGCTCGCCGCCTCCTTCTCTATCCACCGTCTCTCGACCAATCAGGGCGAACAAGAGCGTCGTCTGCTTTTCGCGCAGTTTCTCGCGTTGTTCAAACGTCAGGCTCTGCGCGAAAGCAGACGACGCTCTTGTTCGCTCTGATTGAATGGGAGACCGTGGGTTGAGACAAAAGGCAGCGAGCCTTCGCGTCTAGCCACTATATATACATCCAAATCAAAGCTGGGCGCTCTGACGTCACAGGGCGCTTTGAGCACCTCCTTTCCCGTAGTTGCTCTCCGCTTAACGGAAGTGAGGAGAGAGAGGAAGGGAACTCACTCGATTATTTTTATTATGTGGTCGGGGTCGTGGACGGGCGCGTAGATCTCCTCCTTGATTTCTCCCCTGTCGCAGTTGCAGTAACACGTCGAAACGTGCACAAGCACCTGCAAAAGAGAGCATCGCGAGCTTTCTGGCACACTGTCGTCCTCAAAAAGTACCGTTATTCGATGAATACCCGAAATCACACAAACCGCATTTACTCGGTACGCTACTCTTTTACGAGCGCGTCACGCAAACTGCGGGAGGCTCTTAGCGCAAACGCGACATCTACGTTTTTTCTTCTTCATTTTTCTAAATGTTATTTGCACGAAGTAACTGTGGACACCAAACTTTTGAACTTAAGTTACTTCTTCGAACGTTGACCTTCCGCCATACTGGTTACTCTATAGGCGGCTGTTTAATTTTAAAAAGAAAGACGAAAAAAACTGTTGATTAGATATTTGAGTTATTAGTGTCGCGCTGCATAAAATGCGCGACAATCTTAACGCAAAAAGTTATCGCTTTTTTTTCTTTTCTTTCTATTTAAGTATTGAAGGGCAGTCAATAAAAATATACACTACCGTCGGACAACTTCTTGCGACTATGCGGTCAAATGTGCCGGGGCGTGTGCATGAATGCCGATCAAAGCTTTGCACGCGCGCTCCTTTTGTCGTCGAAAATGCCACAGAAACTTGTCCGAGGGTATAGTATGGGGTTTCAGGGCGCTCACCCAGGCTGCTAAAGGTTTAAGCTGTGCCAATTCCTTTACGACGTGAAATGCGGAAGAACACCAATGTTAGGCTCGCGCTAACAGTTCTGCGAGGTGTTCACAGTGCGACGCTGACACAGCGAACAAGATATTTTAGTTTTTTTTTTATAATAGAAGTAATGTCTCCCCTCTACTAGTGTGATGGGGAGTGTTCATTTAGTGCACATATTTCAGCAGTAATATAAGATGTCCACTAATCGTAGGTTTTCGAAGTGAAAGCGGAGATGTCACTTTCACGCTAAGAGGGTCCCGCATATACATGGGCTAATTCACAGTCCGTGGCCCCAACGTTACCTTAAGGTCCTCCATTTCGTTGCAGAGCTCGACTATCCTCCGTGTTCCGCCGAGGTTCATCCTCACAGCGTTCCTGAAACGAATAACCAAAGAGAGACACATGATGCATACGCAGTGAGAGAGCTACACAGGTCACGCCTCCGTGTTTGTGAACAAAGTGCTTTCAGCATGCACCGAGGAAACGCACGCAGGGCACAAATTTGTCACGCGTGCAGGGCCAGCGTTCGGATTACACTCATGATAAATCAGTGAGAATGCAATACCTCTCTTCTCTCTCTCTCTTTCTCTTTCTTTCTTATCGAGAATTTATATTCTTAGACGCAACCCACGCACTGAACCTTCCCAAAGGAAGTGCGGCCTCAATTAGAATGCGCATCTAAAATTCACACCAAATTATCACCAAGCTTATCTCGCTAATGTCCCCAACATCTCGCAAAAACACTGCCTCGCCAAGTTCGAGTTTTTGGGTGATTTATCGCCAAGAAAACGTCATTTAAAAGCGGCGAAATTTTGATAGTTACCTGATTTGTCTCAACATTGGTTAAACAGCCCGATAGATACATCTAAACTAGCTAGCCAAATTTTCAGGTAAATGTTTTTTCGCCATGTTATTGAAGTTTTAATTTCGGTCTGAGAAGTTGTACTGGGAACTCTAAAAGCTTGACGTTAGATGCTGTAAGATATATGGAGGCATTACACATTGGTTTCGACGGGTTACAAAAAGTTTGATGGAATGAAAGGCACACTGTGAAGGCGCACGCCAGCATAACAGAAAACAAAACATGCATACAATAAAGCATGAAGGTAGAGTCACTTACAGTAGATAAGTAAGTATTGAATCATTTCATTCTCAGATCTACACGCTTTACACAGTGTATCACTTAAATGATGAGTTGTGTCATAGTTTCCTTTATTCTAGAAAGCCCACGACGGAGTCATTGAGCGCGCGGCCGCCGGATAAAGGTGAGGAGCAGTGCCAAATGGTTACCCCTATGCTGGCGCAGAGTCACTTCCGGGGTAATGGGCAACCCTTCAGCTAGCGCCAAGAATACACGCGGTGGCCTCTGCGAACAACAACGAACAGCAACGGAGAAAAAGAAGAGACACTAACGGCGCGTGGAGAAACGGGAGAGGTGCGGAATAGAGGAAGATCGATGCCAAATGTTCACCTTTCTGAAAACACAAAACATAACAAGAAGGAGCGTGTTCGTGCTTCCGGATTTTACCGCTGGGGCATTGCTTCGCAATTTTGACAGGCTTTCTAGAATAAAGAAGGTTATGCTTGCGCGCTACCGTTTGTTTCAGCGAAGACTCGGAAGTTGCTACCAATAGGGTGGTTGAGTACACTCTTTTCGGGAACAAACCGCCAATCACGGCGGACGTCAGGGATTGGAAAAGGAATACCCGCGTGAATTCGGTAAATAAATGCGCAAAATTTATAAACTACTATTTAATTAGTAAAAAAAAACACATCCGGTTTTAATTTGAAACTTGCTGAGCGTGATTAAAAAGCCCAAATCAGTTAGTTTTCGGTAGATTTCAAACTCTCGTGAAGCGTTGGGGTGCGCTAAAGTTTGCATGCAGCAGGCACAGGGCTTGCAATGGAAAAACTCATATCATAAGTATATCATCCACGTATGAATGAATAAATGAATGAATGAATGAAGGAATGAGTGCATACAACTCAACCTTCTATTAAACGGGCGACGGCTTGCACCAACGAACCAGTGCTTTAAATTTCAACAGTTTTCCTATGCCTAATATACGAAAAAATAGCGGCCCTGCATAGATAAAGCGTGCGCCATCTGGTGACACTGACCGTGAGTACCTAAAAATACACAAAGGTGGATTTTGAGATCGTCGTTTTAGGACTCGAATTGAATCTACGCACCCTAAACATCAAATAAAACCCAAATTACAATCACGCGTTCACTTTCTCGCCCTTAAAACGCAACCAAACACCACGATAGGCTCCTTTTTCTTTCAATCGTCGCCTTCCTACGCCCTGTCATCTTTATCTGTTGGGCTATCAAACACGTTCGGAGAAAGCGCAGTCTCTCTTATATTGAATATCAGACGCCGCGAATGGGTCCATAGCTTAGTGACTCGGCATTTTTCGCGTGGGTGATAAGCACTGGAAAGGTGTATTTACGGTTCAGACACCCGGAAAGATGTCTGAACTAAAGTCCCCTGATACTTCGTTTACAAGTAACGACAACCAACACAAATGACAAAGCACATTCCGCTGGAACAAAATGGCGGCATTCAGTTCAAACCTCTCTGTACGCCTCCATTCTAAAATCTGCACAGTCACGCAGTCGGTGCCTCAAAGAATGTCGCTACTTGCAGGCCACGGAGTAAGTCTGTCGAAGAGTCGCTCCCATTTCTGACAAATGCCGTGAGATGGCGCAGCTTGACAGAAGCTCTAGGAACCGTCCTTGTTTGTCCGCACTTTTTGAAGGCCGCGAAACGCACGACTGCGCCCCCGGGCCGTGCCCCAACTAACACGACGTAAATAAGAATGTCTAAGTGCTGAATTTTACTGCGTCCCTAAACAAGGCTACCATAGGCCAGAGATTGGACACGACTATACGGCGTCAGCGTTCAACTATAGGAGCCGTGTTTTCACTGACTGGACAACGAGTTCCAGCCGAACGTTGACGTCGTGTCCAATCTCTGGCCTACGGTGGCCTTATTTAGTGACGCAGGAAAAGTCAGCACTTAGGTTTTCCTTCTAGGAGGTTGTTGCCCCAACCGGACAGCGCCCCGCCGGGAGATGCGAGAAGTCCGAGTGGAATTTGTTCCGAAACGTCTCTTCTTCCACCGTGCGCTGCAGCTTCTGCCGAAAATCAGGCGGCGCCCATGCATCCAGAGCCCAGTGACTCGACACTTTTCGCCTTGGCGATACAGCGTCCGAAATACGTGTAGCGTCTATGACGCGGAAGTGCTCACTTGATGGGCTCGTCGAATTTCACAGTGGCGGCCGAATGCACGACAACGTTGACCGTGGCCACGAGCAGCTGGCGGTCTTTGGGCTTGAGGCCCAGGTCCGGTAGCGTCAGGTCCCCCTCGAGCACCACGATCTTCTGAAACGCCTCCGGACGCTCTTGCCTCAGCCGGTGAAAAAGCTGCAAAGGCCGTAGATGCGAAATTAGTGAGTTCCTTTTTATTAAAAATTCGCATGAAAATTCCTGGGTGACTGTCAAAACAGCCAGTGATGAAATGATTCAATCAGCAAGCATTTTATGCTTCTACAGAGTGAGCAGAAAAGCGTATATAGTTCGCCTCGCAGGCAAACTTTCCGTGGTGTCCTTGGTCCAGCAGCGATTTGGGACCTTGGGCGAGCGGCCTTCCCGCTCTGACTGTGCCATTGAGCGCTACGTCACGAAGCAGTTTTTAGGCTGCCGCTAGGATAGCGTTCCAATAACACAATCGAACATCCCGCGTAACAGGTAAGTTTGGCGAGCACTATACTTTTTCTCAGAGCGGTTTGGATTTAAACCAAAGTGACCTGGCAAATGAGCCAAACAGAAGACGATGCCCCCCAGAAATTTAATAGTTGATTTGAGTGTGTCCATATGGTAAAAATAGAAAGCATATATTGCATCAGTGCATGAAGAGCGAGGTCGGGCACCCTAGACCTTGCTTTCTCTTACCATATTTTTTTCCAAAGCAGCACAAGTCCTATGAAACTTTACGCGACATAACAGTTCTAAATAAAAACAGAAAGAATAAACATAGGGACGGACAAAACAGCACCTCTTTCTAACATTTTGTGCTGCTTTCTGATGAGTATTTTTGGCTTGAGTGCCGAGCAGTAGTTTCTTTTTGGTGCCCGCGCAATGATAACGGAAAGAAAAACTCGAGGTTGGAAACTTATGAAGCACAAGGGTAAAATTTCGGTTTCCTAAAAACAGCCGTCGAAAGTGCTGAAAGTTCATCGCAAAATTTCGAAGACAAAGGCTACCTGTGGATACAAGCAGAGACATGGTGTGTTGGCACAGTACCTCAGTTCATTTAAATATTATCTCTCAGGGCCCGAAGGCATTAAAGAGAGGAGTAAACACTCACATAAACATAAAAACAATAAAAAGCCGGAAATGCAAAATACTAGTAGGAATTATAATTAAAAAATAGTCATCGCACTTCTAATATTAGCGGTGTTAGTACTGCAACTATGATTGCGGGAAGGCGATATCAATCAAGAGAGGTTTAAGGCAATAAGGAGGCATCAAATGAAGATTCGCGCCAAAATTTTAGTTGATGGTTGGTGGTTGCTGAATATAAGATTGCTCTCAAAATAGCGTTTGGCGACATGTTGGATTAGAGTGACAAATCTTGTGAAACAAACATACGCGATATTTCTACTGAGAAGGAGAGATTAGGCAAGTATAGGAATCATTTCATAAAGGTAAGGCTAGCAGTGCAGTGATAGAGAGTATGAAATGAGCGGAATGATTTGATACATGTATGTGAAGACCATGAAGGACGGTCGTTGCTCGAGAACGGCAAAGTAGGCTCATGGCAAAGTTGATGTGCAACGTCACAGTGAAGCTTTGCGAAGGCGTTCATAGCAATAAGTCTGAGACAGCGGTGCATATCGATGTTGACTGAAGGAGTATGCGGTACTGTCGGAGTATACTTGAAATATCATTATTTCGGAGACGTCTTACGAGATATGCCGATTTTCAGATACAAGTGTCAGGTTTTTAATGTCAGACCCAATATCAATTAACCGTGCTTTATTTGTGCTATGTGCCTACCAAAAAAAAACAACATGAAGAATTACATCTTTGGATTAGACTAGTTCGTTTATAATTACAGGGGTTTTAAATCGCGCAAAAAGACAGCGACGATGAAAACACTCAAAGAGCATAGACGGGTGCTAGCGCTCCCCAGATTTGCCTAAAGTTTCGACAAAGGAATCTACCTGTCACTATAACCACCACCGCCACAAAAAAAAAAAAAACTAACAAGTTTACGCTTTTCAAAGTATTATTACAAAAACGTACAAAGGCGAACAGGAAACGATGCCTCACTGTCAATTAGTACAATCTATGGCGGGCTAATGCATTTGTAGCGTAAAGTTATTATAAAAAGACGAATAAATAATTTATTTTTGAGTCACATCTTTGACACTTTCGGTAAGATTTTTCACATAGGATATATGACATAAAGAGCGCACTTCATTACATTTTATGTTTCTTTGTATGTGGTGGAATGTAACAGTATTTGTGTGAAATGTACATCGCTTATATAACATGATATACATTGTGCACATACTTGTAATAAAGATTATAGATTATTCATGTGTTTATGGTCAATCTAGACGTTTTATGGCTACATGACTGAAACCTTGAAATGCACTGCCGGGTCTCGCATCCAAGCGTTCTACGCTGAAGCGGGCCGGTGTCTTTTGTACTCTTTGCATTCCTCAAATTGAAATAAAAATGCGAATTGAAGTGAAAATTGTTTTTCAACTAGACAAAACATTTTGTAAATTTTTATTTTCATTTTATGATCAATACACTGGACTCCTATCGTTGTTGCAAAAGGCAGCGCTGTTTTCTTGCCTGACTCAGATGCTGAGGTTTTGCTCGCGATTTCGCATCTGTGACGTTAAGCACCGCAGCTTTCACCACGCTTCTTTTTATTTCATTTTTTTTGCCCGCGGAGCGACGTGGCAACTGCAAAATCGCAAGTATAGGATATTCCCTGGAGGCCATATTTGAGGGCGATGTTTAAAGCGCATGCTCAGAACGAGCTCACACAAATAGCCTTCTGATGGTGCGAAAGCACCTTGCAAAGGAACTGCGGAAGCTCGCCATCAGCACGCGCTCAGCAGCCACGCACACACTCCCTATAATTCCATCACGCGAATCAGATTTTTCACGCGAAGGCCAATCACTTTGACATTCTCTAAACACGTCACTTGGAGCGATTACATGGTTCCCATGATCATGTAAAATATATAAATTGTGAGATCTATGCCTGTGTGGGGCAGCACAGCGTCAAGTTTCAAGGGAGGTTGCACATTCCGTCATTGACCACATAGCAAAAAAAAAAAAAGTGAATCATGAAGAAATTTTGCACGTTTTGGTTCAGATAGTATACCAGAGATCCACACACTTGGTGTAAAGATTGTCGCATTTTCGCGCGCCGCAAAAACGGCGTGTTAAAAAAAAAAAGAGGTTTATACGTTTCGGTACGTCTACGGCGGCCAGCAGAGCCCTTAAGTGCGTTGTCAACGGCTGGTCATTTTGTAAACTAGACGAGGTGTCGTGGCCGAGTCTCAAGTAAGGGTCACGCCGGCGGAAACCTCGTACCATGCTTCGGTGGTTTGGGAGGCTAGCCAGAGGCGTCCCGAGCGAGACCGACGTTTGCGCGCGGACGTAAACGCAACATCGCGGAAACACCGCAGGGATGTGACCTCCGTATTTTTGAAGCCCCGTGTGGTCCTTTGCTACGCTTGCGTTCGCGAAATAATAGAGTTTTCGTAGATCGTTTTCGCCGTACCGTAACGCTCTCCGCAACCCGCTACGATACCCGGAACCTTACAGTCAAAGCCATGGGCGCTCAGGCGCACTAGGGGCTTGTTCGTTGCGGAGGGCTCAGAGGAGGAGGAAACGCGGTCTACGAAAACTCCCTATTGAGTGTTGTGTGTGGAACGTTATCCCTGAGAAGACCGCTTTCCACTGAGGCATGTTTTTGCGATTCTCGCCCAGATTGTAGGAATCGTTATGTTTTTTGTCCCGCTCCTAAACAAACCAGAGCGTGTCTTAATGCTTAAGCTCCGAGGTGTGGGACTTCACCTTTTGACTTCTGAGAGAGTCGTGTCCCTTCGTCGGATTCATCGAGAGTGCGTCGATGCCTTCGCCCAATGGGATTCTGACAACACCCTAACTGGACGAGACAGGCTTCGGCACGCTGTCCTACGCCCTGACAGAACGAGACAGTTTGAACGGGACCTGTGCGCGGGCCCACGCTCCCGAGCTGCGCAGCGTTTGCTTCTGTCGTGCGCGACAGCATTTGCTCTCCGGCTACAGGTTAGCCTCTGGTCACACCGCGCACGGGTGGACAGTTGACGTCGAGGCAGCCGTCTAGTAACTGCTAGACAACGTAAGCCGTACGCGTCAGTTAGTTGCAGTTTTGAATCTATGTACTGCCTTGATGTAACTGTTTTATGCAGCAATGAAGCTTTTGTTCATTACAACTTCTCCTCCAAGTAGATTAACTTTCCGCCGCGCCGTCTGCCACAACAAGAAGCAGAAGTATTTATCAACGAGTCCAGCCAGCAACGGGCATCCTCAGTCGTGACTCCCCCCCCCTCTCTCTTACCCGGTCCTCAACAGTATAGACATCCCCAAGGTGCCCGTCGATGTACGGGACAAAAAACGCCCTAATCTCTGCGGTTGGTTAGTCGATTAATTAAAACGAAATGAGTTTTCAAATGTTTCCTCCTAGCTTTCCTCCTAACTGAAAAGCGAAACGAGAAATCACGTGGACTTTACATGCTGGGGCACCGGTGCAATGACTCAAGCTTCAGGGTACTTTCTAAACACAACATGGAACTTGTCACTCGCGAAGTGATGATAACTGCCGTCACTGCACTCATTGAGGACGAAGGCGGATCCAAATATTTGTCAACGGATTGATTGTTGACGAGCGCATACGTCCGTGTGACGCAGTGCTCGGGTTTAGTGCCGCTTCCTCGCTCGGCTGGGAGAACCTCCGTTTCCTGCAGAATGACACATTTTACGTCACGGCCACGTAATTTCGCATACTGGTGGCCGAGTTCGGTCGAGTCGAGGAGGAAAATATACTTGAGCTTTCATCTTCTTTATGTGGAAAACTGGAGGCAATAAAAGAAAATCGGATTCCTGCTCCAGGTATTATGAACATTAACAATTAATTAAATCTTCATCTGTAAAAAAAAAAAACTGGAAAACATGTTATGGTTTTTTAATCTATCTAAGGCGCAACGACTTATCGGGATAAACTTTTGAACCGACGCCACTTGAAAGGGTGTTGTGTCCATTACCGAAAAAAGTAATGACATAGCGTTACCCTTTGAGTTGGTCGAAAAATAACGCATTACTGAGATTCGTTATCGTCGACCAAACGTAACAAAATTTAAAAATATGAACTGTTTTTTTTTTGTTATTTTAGATCAAGGTATTATAATTGGCAGCGTTAAGTAGCGGATATAGAACTTTGACAACAACCATACTTTAGAAAAATATTTAATGTTTATAATACTTTGTTTTCTAAATTTGTAAAATATATTTTATTTTTTCACCGGATCGACATTCTTTTGTTAGTGAAGGACTTCGAAATAATGACGCGGAGAAGGATATATCATGTTCTCTTTTCGGCGTAGTTAAAAAAAAATCGAATCAACTTGCTTTTAAGCTAAATAAATATCCAGAAGTAGGGGGTAGCGAGTTCCGTAGGTTTATAGACGATGCCGTAAAAATAGTAACGAAGATGCTTTAGTCGTTAGTCATCTAGGAATCCGACTAGTACGTTAGCGGATTACTGAAAAAAGCGACGCGTTAAGGCCCGTTCACACTCTTGCGACCGAGTACGACCGAGAGAGACCAGACCGGTTTTTAAGCCTCTTGCGATCTCTTAGGACCAGCTCCGCTGTAGCGCATCCGGTACTAAGAGATCGCAAGAGGCTTAAAA
The DNA here is from genome assembly GCA_037355805.1 of Ixodes ricinus. Classification (NCBI taxonomy): domain Eukaryota; kingdom Metazoa; phylum Arthropoda; class Arachnida; order Ixodida; family Ixodidae; genus Ixodes; species Ixodes ricinus. Next base: position 38,867 of record JAZHYW010027701.1, read on the forward strand.
CCGGTCTGGTCTCTCTCGGTCGTACTCGGTCGCAAGAGTGTGAACGGGCCTTTACCACTAACGTCGTCACTTTCAAGAGTGCTTCAAAGTGGACGGACAGTTGTCGAGCGACGCGCAGCCTTGACCGACGCGCCTCGCCGAGTCGGCCTGCCAGCGTATACACTCGAGCGAGGTCACGCGTAAAGGTCCGATCTCTCCGGTCTGGCGGAAGTCTGCCCGCAGGAGCAACAGCCCTGAGCAGCTGCCGACCGAGGACGGCTCGGCTCTTCGGTCGGGGTCGTTCCTCCGAGGACTCGGCAGAGCGGCGGCCTTGACCACTTTCCTTTCTTACTATCGAGAATAAGACCGCTCCGAAACACTCGTCGGAATCTCGAAATTCCGGACGTTTTCTGCAGATACTTTTTGCCATTATGTCGCAGAGAAACTCCCGTCTCCTTTGAGTGACGTACGAGCAATCTGGCTGCGGGCTTTAGAATTTTGTCCAGGACAGGAGAGTATAGGGGCCAACCATCGAACCCATCTCGGGCCGTCATTCAAACCTCGTTGCAACAAAAAAAAAAAGACACCTCACACAAAACACGTTGTTACTTATTTCCCTGTTTAAGTCTTTTATTGCACTTTTCTTTTTATGGAGTACGCCGGCGCTGTGTGGGACACGCAACAAAATATATACGAAACTACAAAGGATACAAAGCGAGGTACATCGCCTTACCGTTAGTGATTAGAGAACAACCGCAACAATTACTGAATTGCGACAAAGAACTAGGTTTCAAGCGGCAATGCGCGAACAAAAAATAATTTGCCGAAAATTAGATTTTTAAAATTATTAACGGTTCCCAGATGTTAAAAAGAACATAAATATATACAATTCTCGAGCTCTCATGTAGTTGGAAAATAAACGCAATACAGTGTGTTTATTTCTTTACAGGAACTCTTCGTGTTGTGTTTTTTTAATTTTTGGTGTTTTTTGTAAGATTTGTTAATGATTGGAATAGCTTGACTGATGGTGTTGTCAATAGCCCAAGCGCAAATTGATTTGTAATAAAAAACCTTGCCTCATATTTGGTGTCCTAATGTGTGACTGTACTATAATCATATATACCGTGTAATCTGTACCCACTTCTGCCTTTCACTGTCGATGGCTTGCAGTCCCAAGTAAATGAAAATAAATATCACTCACTCTAGGCAAGAAATTAAAGTATACAGGAGAGCGGGTTAGAAAGCTTAATCAGCAAAACTAGACACGACAAATAAAATAATAGAAACATAGCATTGTCGGTTTTTTCATGACTCAGGAATCAAATTATGCTATATTGAGGATTTTTGAAAGTGGACAGGTTTTAACGTGGCGAAAGAGAAGCTGTTTTAATGAGGCTTCCCAAAGAAATAATGGTGCGATACCGAAATAATGGAAGAAACCAGTATGGAAATATTTTCTTGGAAACAAAAACGGTAATACTGACGTCTTCAAACAAAACAAAGGAATATATGCAAAGTAAACTTCATGCAGACAGTTACTTTTAGCATCCTTAAAAAATGTCAGGGGAAGCAAATATGCCTTTGGGTTGTTTGTGCAGGCTACTAACTGTACCTTGTGCTTAAAATGACAAGAGCCAGACTCCTCATTGTTGTATAAAATATTATTCAAGGTTAGAGGCGCGCAATAAAAAAAGAACTTTTTTAGTGTGCTTTTTTATAAAGTTTTGCTGTCTCGCGGTCTTATTGTAGTGCCCCTTTAAAAAAAAATTAGGCGCAAATTTTTGATGTTGATGATAATCATTAAGTGTTTTGTGGCGCGACGGCCACGAAGGTCATTCTAGGAAATCTTTAGTTTCTGTAAGTCGGTGAGGTTATGCGATTCCAAATGTATGCTTAACTATCTTAAGTACTGGCCTAAAATATCGGTTTCTTTAATAAAACTATAGTCAGTCGCAGGGTGAAATGTTATACGATATCTAAGCACAACTCTGGAAAATTGATTGCGTCGTTCTGCAGCAACGTCAGAAAGAACCAACCCATAAAATCCGACGGAGGGTTACTACATCTCCATAGAGTACACAGTGTGGCGGGTCTCCGCTCACAGAGGAGATATCTATGAGTGAAATATGAATCACCTACGCAGAGCTGACATAGTGGGATCTAGTGAAATTAGTTCCTTCGAAAATGCACAAGCCCACAGTCCAAGAACTTGCTTGGCAACTAGAACGTGCTGGTGCAATCTACGTCCCATTCTGTCCTCCATCTATGGAGAATCACGATATGATTTAAACCTTGATAAGCTACGTATTATTTTAGTTATTTACTTAGTGTTTCAGGTGTTT
>JAZHYW010027702.1:0-12037 GCA_037355805.1 Ixodes ricinus
TAATCTCTGCGGTTGGTTAGTCGATTAATTAAAACGAAATGAGTTTTCAAATGTTTCCTCCTTAGCTTTCCTCCTGAACTGAAAAAGCGAAAACGAGAAATCACGTGGACTTTACATGCTGGGGCACCGGTGCGAGGAGCATCCAAGCTTTCAGGGTACTTTCTAAACACAACATGGAACTTGGTCACTCGCGTAAGTGATGATAACTGCCGTCACTGCACTCATTGAGGACGAAGACGAATCCAAATATTTATCAACGATGGATTGCTGACGAGCGCATACGTCCGTGTGACGCAGTGCCGGGCTTAGTGCCGCTTCCTCGCTCGGCTTCGAGAACCTCCGTTTCCTGCAGAATGGCACATTTTACGTCACGGCCACGTAATTTCGCATACTTGTGGCCGAGTTGGCCGAGTCGAGAGGAGAATATACTTGAGCTTTCATCTTCTTTATATGTGGAAACCGGACACTAAAAGAAAATCGGATTCTGCTCCAAATTCTATGGACAATAACAAATAAACAAATCTTCATTTGCTTTTTTTTTAAAAAACTGGAAATCGTTTTATGGTTTTTTTAATTTATCTAAGGCGCAGCGATTTATCGGGATGGGCGCTTGAGACCGACGCCGCTTGGAAGGGTGTTGTGTTCATTGCCGAAAGAAGTAATGACGCATAGCGCTACCCTCTCAACGTCTCGTCGAAAATTAGCTGCATTACTGAGATTCGTTATCGCCACCAAACGTAACAAAATTTAAAAAAAAAATGAACGTTTTTTTGTTTGTTGATTTTGGATCAAGGTATTATAATTGGCAACGTTAAGTGGCGGATATAGGCACTTTGACAACAACCATACTTTAGAAAGATATTTTTATGTTTATAATACTTTTGTTTTCTAAATTTGTAAAATATATATATTTTTTTTCACCGGATCGTTTTTGTATTGTTAGTGAAGGACTTCGAAATAATGACGCGGAGAAGGATATATATGTTCTCTTTCGGCGTAGTTAAAAAAAAATCGAATCAACTTGCTTTTAAGCTAAATAAATATCCAGAAGAAGGGGATAGCGAGTTTCGTAGGTTTATAGACGATGCCGTAAAATAGTAACGGAGATGCTTTAGTCGTTAGTCATCTAGGAATCCGACTGAAAGTTATTCGTTAGCGGAGCTACTGAAAAAAAGCGACGCGTTACCACTTAACGTCGTCACTTTCAAGAGTGCTTCAAAGTGGACGGACAGTTCTCGAGCGACGCGCAGCCTGACCGACGCGCCTCGCCGAGTGGCCTGCCAGCGCGTACACGCGAGCGAGGTCACGCGTAAAAGTCCGATCTCTCCGGTCCGGCGGAAGTCTGCCCGCAGGAGCAACAGCCCTGAGCAGCTGCCGACCGAGGACGGCTCGGCTCTTCGATCGGGGTCGTTCCTCCGAGGACTCGGCAGAGCGGCGGCCTTGACCACTTCCTTTCTTACTATCGAGAATAAGACCGCTCCGAAACACTCGTCGCAATCTCGAAATTCCGGACGTTTTCTGCGGTTAATTTTTGCCATTATGTCGGCAGAGAAACTCCGTCTCCTTTGAGGACGTACGAGCAATCTGGCTGCGGGCTTTAGAATTTTGTCCAGGACAGGAGAGTATAGGGGCCAACCATCGAACCCTCTCAGGCCGTCATTAAGGACTCATTGCAACGAAAAAACAAACAAACAAAAACACGTCGTCACTCATTTTGTTGTTTAAGCCTTTTATTGAACTTTTCTTTTTATGGAGTACGCCGGCGCTGTGATCGGACACGCAGCAAAATATACGAAACTGCAAGGGATACAAAGCGAGGTACATCGTCTTACCTTTAGTCATTAGAGATCAACCGCAACAGTTACTGAATTGCGACAAGGGGCTGGGCTTCACGGCAGTGCGCGAACAAAAAAATAAATCGCCTTAAATTAGATTTTTTAAATTATTAACGGTTCCCAGATGTTAAAATAACACAACTATTTACAATTCTCGAGCTCCCGTGTAGTTGAAAATAAACGCAATACAATGTGTTTCTTTCCTTACAGGAACTCTTCGGAGGTTATTAAATTTGTGTGTGTGTGTGTGTGTTTTTGTAAGAAATATAAATGCTTGGAATAGGTTGACTGATGGTGTTGTCAATAGCCCAAGCGCATATTTATTTGTATTAAAACACATTGCCTCAAATTTGCTGTCTTAATGTGTGACTGTACTAGAATCATGTATTCCGTGCAATCTGTACCCACTTCTGCCTTGGACTGTCGATGGTTTGCAGCCGGAAATAAATAAAATTAAAATCAGTCACTCTAGGCAAGAAATTGAAGTATACAGGCGAGCGGGTTGAAAAGCTTAATCATCAAAACCAGAGGCGACAAATAAAATAAAATAAACATAGTATTGTCGGTTCTTGGTGTCGCAGGAATTGAATTATGCTATATCGAGGAGTTTTGAAAGTGGACAGGTTTTAACGCGGTGAAGGAGAAGCTGTTTTAATGAGCTTTTCATAGGAATAATGACGCGATACCGAAATAATGAAAGAAACCAGTGCGAACATAATCTTTCTTGGAAACAAAAACCGTAATACTGACGTCTTCAAACGAAACAAAGGAAGATATGCAAAATAAACTTCATGTAAACAATTAATTTTAGCATCCTTAAAAAATGTCAGCAGAAGCTAATATGCCTCTGGGTTGTTTGTGCGGGCTGCTAACTGTACTTTGTGCTTAAAATGATAAAAGCCAGACTTCTCATTGTTGTATAAAATATTACTCAAAGTTAGAGGCGCGCAATAAAAAACTCTCTTTAGTGCGCTTTTTTCATTAAGTTTTGTTTCTCGCGTTCTTATTGCCGGGCCCTCTTAAAAAGAAAATAGGTGTAAAATATTGACGTTGATGATAATCATTAAGTGTTTTGTGACGCGACTGCCACGAAGGTCATTCTAGAAGATCTTTCTTTTCTGTAAGTCGGTGAAGCTATGAGATTCTAAATGTATGTTTAAGTATCTTAAAAACGGGCCTAAAATACAGGTTTCTGCAATAAAACCATAGTCAGTCGCAGGAGTGAAATGTTATTCGATATCCAAGTAAAACTCTGAAAAAAAAAAAAAAGCGATTGCGCCAGCACGTCGTTTTGCACCAAGGTCAGAAAGAACCGACCCGTAAAATCTGAAGGAGGGTTACTACATCTCCGTAGATGTACACAGTGAAGCTGGTTTCCGCTCACAGCGGAGATACATATGAGTGAAATATGAATCACCTACGCAGAGGCTGACATTGTGGGATCTAGTGAAATTAGTTCTTCGAACAAGCACAAGCCCACAGTACAAGAACTTGCTTTGTAACGAGAAAGTGCTGGTGCAATCTACGTTCTATTCTGCCCTCGATCAATTGAGAATCACGATCTAATTTAAACCTTGCTAAGCTACGTATTATTTTAGTTATATCCTTAGTATTTCAAGTGTTTTTGACAAGAGATCGATCAGGTCGTCCGGCTGGCATAATGTTTTCAAATTTGGAAATCACTCGGTCAAGTTATTCAATTATCTCGGAGTTACATTAAATATAATAAAGAAAAAAATTTAGTTTTTCCTGATGAAAAGACATTTTTGTAAAATTTACTCAAATTAGAAAGTTCATTAGGCCTCAGGTGATGCATTCCTGAAAATAGGATTCAAAAGCCTTTCAAGTTTCGGGAACTGCATGATGCCTGGGACAACATGCAATGGCACCGGTGCAACAATACACAATTGATTATATGCTCTGTTAAGTCTATTGTAATTAAAAAAAAATAAAGACTGCACTCGTTCTATATCACAATACGAGTACTTTGAATTATACAATTATGCACAGAAGGCATATGTCAATATAGCGGGAAGGCATTTAAGAGAACCAGTCTTAATTTTTAGAAGATACCATCAATTTCCAGGACACGATACGTACTATCGTGAGCAATATGAGAGGGAACAGCGGAGCGCGTGCCAAATAGCCTCGAACCCTACCCGTGGCGATACGCTGCGGCAGCTCTTGGAAAGAAGGTGGAGAGAGCGGTGCGCTTTCGTCTGCTGCCGGCACCCCGCCACTGGCAGCTTACTTTTCACGCGGTATAGTTCATCGCCGACTACTAACGGCGATAACGTCTTGATACCACTTGATACCACCGTGATCAAAAATGCGGTTGGCGACAATGATAACTATTGACGTTTGGATCATCTATTTGTTCTATTTTTCACGCACAACCAGTAAAAAAGAGAGTGATTGGGGAGCGTTGTAATCATTCCCAGATACGGTTGGCGTCTAGTGAAACTGTTTTCATCTCGTTGCCGTGAGCTTTCTTTTTCAAGTTCGCAAAGCTATCAATGATACGACGTATAAAAGCGCCTCGCAATGTTCATCGTTATCAGGTGCCGCGCGAGAGGAAAGCCAGCATGGCGGGGGTGCCGGCAGCAGACGAAAGCGCACCGCTCTCTCCACCTTCTTTCCAAGAGCTGCCGCAGCGTATCGCCACGGGTAGGGTTCGAGGCTATTTGGCACGCGCTCCGCTGTTCCCTCTCATATTGCTCACGATAGTACATGATGATGCTATACATTTTTATTCTAGTTCTGTGAATATTATAGGGATCTTGCTTGCTGCATTCTGCAGCTACAAATTTACATTTCTAAATGGTACCTGTGTTTTTGCTTAATTTACATAGCATGTTATCTGGCAGCATTTATGATCATATATTTTTGGATCGTCAATCTTTGTAGTAGGCTGTTTCCATGTCAAATCATGCAATGATGGTCCGGTCACATATTTTATATTTAGACAGAAGATATATGTGAAAGCCATTTACTTGAAAGGATAATTCAGTCTTATATGAATATTTGTAGCTAGTTGTCTTCAGGAAATATATTTTGAAGCTTGAGGCGTAGATTTCCAAGGTTTCATTAAGGTAATTTGCACAGCCATCAATTTCACACGGATGTATGTATGCACGTAGCAAAAATAATTTTATAATATTTTATAAAACATTTTGCCGCATGTGCAAAATATATTAAAAATTACGATAAAAATTTTCTACTAAAAACAAATACTATGAAACACTTAAAGTAAACTCGTTTTAGATACATATTCACAAATTATTTACCAACAAACTACTTCATATAAAATAGTGAAAAATATCAAGATGAAGCCTCTTTAAAATAATGTTACGGGTATATAAGAATATGTTTAGCCATTATTGCAGCATTGTAAGTAATGTAGAAACGCAGCTATTTCTTGAATTGTAACGAATTGTATGTCAATATTATGAAGAAAAAAAGCTGAACCTTTTTTTAAATATTTTTACAACCGTTTGCAGTGTCTTGAACTAACGTATGAAGGCAAAACATTGAATGACATATGATATCCCAAAGAGAAAACTGACAACAAACCTTCCTCAAATTGAGCTAGCATGTCTTTGTTAGAGGGGCTTTGCCGCATGATGTTTCCAAAGATAGAATTTTCTAGAACCGAAAAGGCTGTACAGCGGTGCTGCTCTCTCTTAGGGTGTAGAAAGTAATGCTGCCCCTGGTTTAGGTTTATATTTGTGTTCCCTTGCGTTGCCTACATAAAAGTGGCCACGAAAAGGAACCTACCCCTCTTACGGTGATCCCTTCTACTACTTTTGAGTCTCCAGTCTCCCAGACACGTTGCAAGTGAAGACAGCATTAAAATTGTGAAGCAATCACAACAAAAACGGCTAGAGGTTTAATCTAGGAGATCTAGAGATCTAAAGATTTAAAAACAATCAAAATGAAATACCATGCAAGTTTTTTGTTATTTGTTTTTAGATTCAATACTGATCTTGCGGTTTCCGCCACCTTTCTGTGTTTTTCTTTTCAATTGACTTTTATTAACAATATATTTCGTCATATTAGCTTTTATTCATTAATATTTAACGGGTTTGAACCCCTGTATACGGCCATTTGGTTGTGCAGGTTGTGTTAGATTAGGTTAGGTTTTTCAACCCGCACAACCAACTTGAAAAGCATAATCTTTTTCTTTCGGAACCCCCTATCCTAGGAGATTGTCCGTCCATCTACCAGCGTGTGCCTTTTCCCGTTAGATTTTGCGGGAAATTGACGTCACGTGACATCATGGCCTCATGTGACACCACCACATGGCACAGTGACGTCAAGTCACCAGGCCGCGTGACGTCGTTATGTGACGTCCTTTTGTCGGGTGCACTTGGCGGGAAAACTAATAAACCACATGTTCTTCACTTTCTCAAACGGATGTTGAGTGTTTTCTGAACTAACTTCCATTATTTCTTCTTATATACAGCATTTAGTGCATAATAGGCCTTCAAGGATAAAGTTTCTGGCTAATATATATATTACTTTTTTACTCTGATTTGGAAATCTTTTGAACATGGAGCCGCGTGTGAAGCAGGTTCATGCGCACTCCCCGTTGGGCCTCACCTGCATCTTGAGGATGTCCGCGATGCGGTCCTCGGCCCGAAGACCTCGTTTGCTGCGCACGATCAGGTAGATGCTACCCACGTCGGGACACGAGCGAAGCAGCTTTTCCAGGAGCACCTGCGGGCAGAGAGCGAAGTCACGTGAGCAGCCGAGTCGACTCCGTGTAAGTAACAGAACCCGCGTAGAAATCACTTTGGTGCAACACTGGCGGTCGCCATTTCTTAGCCACGAAGTGTGTGATTGGATCCGAGTGTTGGCCGAATGCTGACGCGGCCCTCGTTCTCGATACGGGCCGAGCCGGAGTTCACGCCGAATGCTGACGCAGGTCTTCGTGTCCAATCACGTGCTCAGAGCGCGTACCACCCGTAATGGCTGACTCGGACAATTACCACAGCGGCTACTAGATGGCGCACGCGCTCTGAAAAGGTGTCTTCGTGTGTAACACGACTAATTGTGTGATGTGTTTGTTTAGACAGCGATAGGTCAGCCCCGATGATCGTACGGTGTTTCCGCTCGTAGACGAGAAATTTATTCTGTGCAGTACCATTGTTAGCCTGTGGGTATTTAACGTGCATCACGCAGTCCTGATGCACGATCGCACGCGGGTATACGGTGATCATCCAGATCGAAGCTGGCCGGCGTGGAGATTGAGCCAAGGATGCTTCGGTTCTGCAGCGCGAGCTGCGATGCGTTTGCACGCTCGGCCACCGATCCCCCGAATTCTTGTCAGAAGTTACGTGGTACCCACAAAAAGCAGGTGCGTACAACTCCGACCACCGACACGAGGAATGTGAAGCTCCTGCCCTCTTTGGAGTTTTACGTGGAAAAACAAGCGATTCTACGTTTATGATACGTTCATAGAAGCGCTCCAATTGTCACGTCGAAAACTGAAAAAAGTCGGCCGAGAATTCGGTGGCCGTGATTGACCAGGTGACGCGTTTGACCTTGGCGCCGGCCAATCACGGCCGCCGGATGCCTCGCCGACGTTTCCGCGAAGTGTCTAGATAAGAGCTCCAGGTTGCTCGTTAATTCATAGAACGCGACCATGTGCTTTCCTTTCAGAAACTCTAACCACATTTATGAAGACAAAAAAAAATATTGTGGATTTCCTTTTTGTAATTTTCGCGGTGGCACTCCAGCAGATAAATATATAAAAACATCTTGTTGCGAACGTGGCTTAAACACAGCGTTATGACGTAACAACCAGTCGTTATGTCACACGCAGATCGTTCGGCCGCCAAGCGCGTGTCACTCCTGCGGACAACGCGTGCGATTGCAAGCTTGCCAGTGATATTCCCTCGGACTAACACCAATCGTGACGCCTCTTTTTCTTTTTTACCTGTTTTGGAAATATCGAGAGTGCACGTACATAACTTTGATATGCGCTGAAGATGCGCGAGATCTGAGATTCCGAAAACTCTGTATATGTCGTCACGCTCCGAGAAGGAGCGGCTATCGGCGGTACTTTGAAAATGACTTCCTGCCACTTCCGCACACGAAATTGAAACATAATCTCGATATTCGTGATCCTAGAGGCCAAATTAAATCGATTTAAGAGCTTCTTTTTTTTAATACAGAACCATTTTAGTTTTCTTTTAAGGGGGTGAACATTGATCGTTTTTTTTCTTTATTGTTTCTGCTATTGTCGTTGCGTGTAGAAGAAAAAAAGTGTAACGTGTGTTTTATGGGTTATGAATGTGAAACAATAATTCTAACCGGTATTTACTGTACGTACAAAAAAACTGCATTGCCATGAAAAAATAAAAAGTGACTTTGGTGTTTATCGAATTTTCTACATTTTGTAGCGCAAAAACGAAGGGGAAACTACAGCTAAGAGGAATTTTTGAGCACTCTCAAACAACACCTTCTGACATCTGCCGCAAAACCCCACCCCTGCCAGTTTCGATCTGGATGAGCATCCAACCGGCGTGCGATCGTGTATCACTACTGCGTGGTGCACGTCAAAGACTCCGGGCTAGCGGTTTGTACTGCACTGGTTTAATTTCTCATCTACAGCTGGGAGACAAGTCGCCTCGTTGAGGCAGATCAAGTTCTAGGCTGTATAAACGCACACACACCTTCATTTTTGCTTTACATCCTGCCGCTATCAAATTGAGTACGTTTCGTAGCAAGGAAATGCTGGGAAGTTACAGCCAATAATAATCTCTCAGCCAGCCTGAACAACACCTGCTGACATCTGCCGCAATCAAACTGAGTACGTTTTGTAAGTATAAATTCTAGGAGATATTACAGCTAACTAAAGTTTCTGGGCACGCTCAAACAGCACCTGCTGACATCTGCGCCATGACTGTTCATCGCAGAAACTAATTACTATGTTTTTTTAATATTATTTCAGATTAGCAGTCGCTTGAGGGAAACTTAACACTAGTTGAAATTAACAGCACCTGAGGAAGATACTAAGAATGTTTAAAAAAATACTCCTTACTTGCAAAAGAATAAAATTGCAAGTAACCGTGTCAACTAATTTTGCGCAGTTACTTTATTTATTAGTGAAAATATTTAGTTGTCTTTTAATTATCATTATCAGTATTGTTACCACGTTTTTGCGAGATAAATGATCAAAGGTTTTCTGCTTGATCCAAGTTTGATATGTTATGGCCAAAACAAATGCAATCGACATGTCTTTTTTTTATTGTGCTAGGCTTGTCAAAATATCAAGAACCGGAGAAAGTTAGCCATCTGCATCAAGTACTTATTTCGAACTATTTTTGTTCATGTTCAGCCCATTGAAAGGACCGGCGAAAGCAGACAAAAATAATAGTTGACTTTGTCGTCTGTTTTCTGTTCACGTATTCCTGCTGGGCGCATTAGGCGTCAGAAATGAGAGGAAGAGTAACAGACGACCAAATAAAGCAAAAATTCGTTCGCTTTAGACGGTACTTTTTTTTTTAATCAAACAGAAAAGTTCGTTTGTTTTGAAGTACGAACTGAAACTGCGTCGTCGTTCATATATTTGGTTAAATTAGTTATTTATTGCCAATGTCTAGCTCGTTCACGTTCTCTCATCTATAGACTGTTAGAAGTCAACAAGGTAGGCGAGGGAAAGGTAGGCCGGAGAGGAGGAAGCAGACGGAACGCTAGAGATGGGAGGATGTTTTGCCCTCTTCTCTTACACCGTTCCGTCTGCGTCCTCCCCGGTCTACCTTTCCCTCGCCCTACCTTCTTAAGCTGTTGTAACTTACTACATAGGGTTCCGTGTTTTCGGATAAATCCAAAAAATACCCGAAACACGCTCGCTGTATAAGTTTCTGTCAATTCGGATTTATTTGAAAAGCTTTGAATTTCGGGGTCACAAGGAAAAGAGAAAATAACTAAAGACGTTGTTTTACAAATAAACTTCACAAAAGCACAGATTCAGTGGACCTGAGAAGATGCCACTTCAGGTACCTTTAAAATTTCGAACTACAGAAAGAAGGGTTTTGCTGTTACATCGCCAAGGTTCCTTGAATGGCAACGGGTCATGGCACTCTGATATCATTTTTTTTAATAGACAACATAACAAAGTATATTCTCAATTGCAGAAAATTGGGAATTTAACAATAATAAACTCTGATAAACCGCGAAGTTTCAGCGAACAATAAAGTCCGAAAAACACCCTCTGAATTTCGTGAAAAATAACTCCGAAAACATGGTAACATACATGACATTCTCAGCAGTTTTGCGTTCACCACGGCACCTGGAAGCGAGCTTGGAAATCATTATGCAGGGACATAGAAATGCATGGCCGCCGTTTTTGCTAAATTATTTTGTTATTTCAGAAATTTTTGGATGAGCCAAAAAAAAATGGAAGCAAACCATTTTGCGAAACAACAATCGCGTGCCTAATTTCTGCTAAGTACGTTTGAAATTCGAAGTTTGCAAGGCGTGTTAAATGTGCCGTTTCTTATGGCCGCACCTTGTACGCGCATGTCAGATATCTATAAGTGAAAAAGGCTAGCGTTAATAGCATTAGCTACACTGCGTGTTCAGGTCGGACGGCGTACACTTGAAAGGTAATAAAGTATTCCGAAACGTAATCGAACAGCAGAAACTTAAGTACTTGAATTATGATGCACACGCCTGGTCAGATTGGAGGGTGCCATACACTTATCTCAAATCTGAGTAAAATGCACACGTGGTGCATACTTAAGAAAAGATCCTAAACATCGACATCTTTTAGACCCTGTTCTGGGATCCACAATATGTCTATTCATTACCAGCTCGCCTGCACTCTATCACTGCTTACGATCTGAAGCATGTCCAAATACTGAAGTATAGAAATGAATCAATTACCCTACCGAGTAATTTATTAATGCGTTATTCGCCGACTACTTTCCTATAGGCCTTGTTTCGGAAACCGTCGAGTTGGCTTCCATTCATTCATTGACGGCACTCCCAAAAGGATGACCAAGTGATGATGCATGGGGAAAATTTGCTTGAGTAAAGTTAGTGACATCAATAGCCGAGTAAATACCTATACTCTGCGTCAACTAATTTGCGCTACAATATCAAGGCTAGCGTATATTAGCTTCCACTGTGCAGCAATCTCGAACTGCTACGAGAGCGCGTGACCTTCTCGTATGCGCCTCATTTGCATGCGCTAGCGAAACTATATCTTTGACAAGGCTGGAGCTATGTGAAAGCTAAGCTAGCTTTGACAACCAAGCGCAAAATAGTTGACGCCGGGTATATCAATTCAGAAAAATCATCCCCGATTTGGTTTTATACAAAGCACAGAAAGTCAAAAGTTCCCGAAATGGAGCTGACCGGGAATAAGAAAAACACAAGCGTCATAGAAAGAAGTATTTAAATACAGCTTTATTTTTAATTGATAAATTTAGATACAGCTTTACTTTTAATTGACCAATTTAGATACAGATCTATTTTAATTGACCAGGATAATGAAATTTTATTGTCAAGAAGATATTTACTAATTGTTCACCTTTCTACATGAAGACTACTCGAAAAGAAATCACAATTATTAAGTAGCCTTTCTGATCACGCGATTAGTACGAGAATCAGGTGATTCAACGCAGAGTTGAGAGAGTAAAACGAGGAGATGTCGCAAAGTGCTTGACGTCAAAGATGACGTTACAAAACGCGTAGCGTCGTCCACAGAATAAAACGGTGCTTCAGGTCAAGGAAGCTGTTGGCGTTTGAAACTTAGAACTATGGAAATAAGAAACAACTGTTCACGGTTGAACTCTTCGATCACGGAAAAGACCACGAGAAACAGCACCCATATTGTTTTTTTTTTTTTTTTTTTTTTTTTTTTTTTTTTTTTTTTTTTTTTTTTTTTTTTTTTTTTTTTTTTTTTTTTTTTTTTTTTTTTTTTTTTTTTTTTTTTTTTTTTTTTTTTTTTTTTTTTTTTTTTTTTTTTTTTTTTTTTTTTTTTTTTTTTTTTTTTTTTTTTTTTTTTTTTTTTTTTTTTTTTTTTTTTTTTTTTTTTTTTTTTTTTTTTTTTTTTTTTTTTTTTTTTTTTTTTTTTACCCACGAACAATAAAATAAAATTATACAAAAAATTTTCTTGACAATTTTCTTGACAATTTTCCGCCAATTTTCCGCCAATTTTCCGCCAATTTTCCGCCAATTTTCCGCCA
>JAZHYW010027703.1:0-30887 GCA_037355805.1 Ixodes ricinus
GATTCACGAAGAGCTTCTTAGTTTACGACAACTTAGCTAAGAAGTTCGTAAGTTAAGAACATCGTAAGAAGAGGAGAAATCGGTATTCACGAACGCGTTCTTAAGTGAGAGGAGGAAAGCGACGTTCTCGTACGGACAAACTAGAACATACCGGTGCTGTTGCTATGGCGACGGCGTCTTCGGCAGCACGAACAACCAATCGGAGAGCTCGGCATGGTTCGGAGCCGTTCGGAGCACGTGGATTTTTCATAACAAACACAGGCGGCCTTCCTGCCACCGCTTGTCTGGGGCTCGTGTCCGTGCAGTGATATGTCGACGCTAACACGATTTAAACACGCCCGAATGCCGAGGCCGGGATGCGTAACCGCCTCCGTTGACTGCTACGAGCTCGATCGCTACGAAGTCAACATCGTTGGTGAAAGACGGCCCGTGTCAGTCGTATAGCGACGTAGATGGAAACAAATCGCCGCGGCGTTTTTCGCGGCCTCTGAGATACAGGAGCGAGCCGATGTTAAAAAAGATACGTTTGAACTACGAGAGACACTCTCGTAGTTCAAACGTATCTTTTTTTTACGTGGCTCTTGCTGACGCAGCAAGAGCCACGTAATACCTGTTCACACTCGGAGCGGACGCGCGCGTTTGATCGAAGTGCTGGATTCGCGTTGTTGGACCGCAAATTGATCAGCGCTTCGGGACCGATCCTTTACGATTGCAACTCGATGCGGACGTGACACCCGGCAAAGAAAAGTTGGACCGGCATTGCGACCCACGAACTGTTATAGCGATCGACAGTGAGGTGCAGTCGTGTCAGAATAAAAATGGAATACTAATTACAAAGTGTACATACCGTGTTGCGAAGGTAATCCATACGGCGTTTATTTTAGCTCTATATCACACACAACAAAGAGATAGAATCGATGAGAGCCCCTTTTCGACGACAGCGTTCGTCACCGCTGCCTCGGAAAACAAGGAGATGACAAGAGGAAGAGATTGACCTCTTCATCTAAAATTGAGGTCAGCGATCAAACTATAATAGGGAAGGGTTCACAATGGTCGCGCGGGCATATTCCATTCAGCACGTCAGCCGGTCGTGGGCAGACGGTCTTGGCCAAGGACTGTCAGAGCGGTCAGAGCACCGCTGCGCCGAGTGCTAAGCCTTTCTGCCGAACTCGCTTGGCCGGTCGACGGAATCGTGGCAGTTGGAGCATTTCCTGGGTGTTTGTGGATCCACCGTTCTTGTTCGTCGTGGTCTGTTTCAAGTACTTTTACTTTTTCTTACTGCTTGAAGTCGGGACGCGTGAGAGGCGCACGTAGAGAAATAAACGTCCGTTGGTCTTCGCGAACAAGTAACTGAGCGACGCTGTCGGCCATGCTGATTTGATCGTAAGAAGTGCGTAAGACAGCTTCGGAGCTGTCGTAGGATTTCGTCGTAACCTGCGCAAAACTTACGAAAATTTCGTTTCGTGAATACGAAATTGTTCTTAAGTTTTGTCTTACGCACATTTTTGGCGTAAGTTCGTTTCGTGAATCTGGCCTCTGGTCCTCCAGCTGGGATGGGGTTTCCACATTTGGAAATCACTCGGTCAAGCTATCCAATTATCTCGGAATTATATTAAATGTAACGAGGGACATTTAAGCTTTTCCTGATGAAAAGACATTTCTGTAAAATTGACTCGAATTAGAAAGTTCATTAGGCCTCAGGTGATGAATTTCTGAAAGTAGGCTTTCCTGAAAAGCTTTTCAAGTTTGCAGGAACTGCAGATGCATGGGACTACATAAAAGTGGCACCAGTGACACAATCCACAATTGATTTTATGCTCGGTTAAATCAATTGTAATTTAAAAATAAAGACTGCACTGGTTCCTAATCACAATATAAATATATATATATATTTTTTAAATTGTACAAATTATTTCGCAGAAGGCATGTCAACATAGCGGGAAGGCATTTAAGAGAACCATGTCTTCATATTTAGAAGGTTCCATTAATGTCCGGGACGCGATACGCATATGATGATGATGCGTATTAATTTTCATTACTAGTTCTGTGAAAAATATAAGCATCGTACTAGCTGCGGTGTGCTGCTACAAATTTACATTTCTAGATGGTACCTACGTTTTTGTTTAATTCATATCGATGTTATCTGGCAGCATTTGCGATCATATATTTCTGGATTATCGATATTTGTAGTAGGGTATTTTCATGTCAGATCATACAATGATGGTCCGGGTCATATCTTTTATATTTTGTGCAAACAGTGTATATGTGAAAGCCATGCAACTTGGAAGGATAATTCAGCTTTATATGAACGTTGTAGCTAGTTTTTTAGGTATAAAATTTTGAAGCTTGGGGTGTAGATTGACAAGGTTTCACAATGGTAATTTGCACAGCCATCAATTTCACACGGATATATGCACGTAGCAATAACGTTTATAATATCTTATGAAATATTTTGCAACACATATTTCGCAAGAATGTTAAAAATACATTGAAAATGTTTCTACTAAAAATGCTACGAGACTCGTCAAGTAAACACGTTTTAGATACATATTCACTAATTATTTACGAACAAAATACTTCATATAAAATGGAGCAAAAATATCACAATGAGCATCTTTAAAATAATTGTTAACGGATATATAAAAAAAGGTATGTTTAGCCATTATCGCAGCATTGTCCGTACTGCAGAATTTCTTTAAATGTAACGAATTGCATGCCTATATAAAATAAACTATATACTCCACTTCTTTAAATATTTCCACAACCGCTTGCAGTGTCTTGCGTTAACATGTGAAGGCGAACCATTGAATAACATATGATATCCCAAAAGAAAAAACTACAACCAGCCTTAACTCAAATTGAGCTAGCTTGTCTTCGTTTAAAGGCTTTGCCGCACGATGTTGGTTCCAAATAGACATTTACTAAAACCGTCAAAGGCTGTACAGCGGTGCTGCTCTCTCGTAGAGTGTAGAAAGCAGTGCTGCCCCTGGTTTAGCTTTATATTTGTGTTTCCTTGCGTTGCCTACATATAAGTTGCCACGAAGAGGGAATTCATCCTTTCTACGTTGATCCCTTCTATTTATTTATTTATTTACCCTGAAGGCCCAAACGGGCATTACATAGGGAGGGGGGGGAGCGATAGTACAAAGTTTGATACAATTGGGTCAAGTGAGAAAAAAAAACGATTACATAGTTGGCATAAACAATGTTAAACAAGCAATAAACAATATAAATAACAAGAACACTGGATGAAAACATGACACAAAGCAGCACTATATAAGTTGGTACATATTACTTAAAGAACTAATGAACATATCAGGTGAAGTGATTAACGCGATTTCTCTGGGCAGGCTGTTCCATTCGGAGATGGCAAGAACCAGAGGGGAATTCTTGAACAAGTTAGTGCGGGCAAAGATGGGCGATACTTTAAAGTGATGATCTACGCGAGACGAAATACGATGTGCAGGCTGAATGAATGAGGTCCTAAAGGGAGATGATCCATGATAGAGCTTGTGGAAAAATGACATGCGAGCAATACATCGTCTGTACTGCAGTTGGGTTAGGTTGAGGTTACGTTTTATGTTAGACACACTGGAAGTACGGGAGAAGTCGCGGGTTATAAATCTTGCAGCTTTATTTTGAAGTGCCTCAATATGGTTGGTTAAGTAAAGCTGATGAGGGTGCCATATGATGGATGCATATTCCAACTGCGACCTGACGAGGGTAGTATAGGCGAGGAGTTTAGTTTCTTTGTTAGCTTGAAATAAAGAGCGTTTAAGAAAACCAAGAGTTCTGGAACCTTTGCGGATTACATGTTCAATATGAAGCTTCTATGATAAGTTAGCTGTTAGGTGGACGCCGAGGTATTTAATTGACATAACGTTTTCAATCCGGTCCTCTCCAATCATGTACGCGTGATGAGTGATTTGTAATTTAGTTATAAAAGTGACAGCTTCAGTTTTGTTAGTGTTTATTTGCATTAACCATGTAGTGCACCATTGCTGGACAATGTCTAGGTCCCGTTGAAGTATGAGAAAATCCAAGGGGTTAGAAATGACCCGTTAAATGACGCAATCGTCCGCGAAGAGACGTATGGTAGATTAAATGTTAGAGTGAAGGTGATTTATAGATAAAAGAAACGATACTGGACCGAGGACAGAGCCCTGAGGGACGCCAGACTTCACCGGCATAGGGGAGGAGACACGCTTGTTAATTACAACAGATTGAGAGCGGTTTGTTAAAAAAGCAGTTATCCACTGAATAACAGAAGCGTTTATATTCATAGTTTCTAATTTATATTAGTCTGTTGTGGGGAACCCGATGAAAAGCTTTGACAAAATCAATAAAAATAGCATCACTAGGACAAGAGAAGTGAACAGAAAGGTGAAGGTCAGTAATGAATTCAAATAGTTGTGTTTCGTAGAAATGATCACGTTGAAACACATGCTGATTAGAGAAAATAAGGCTGTTTGAAGATAAGTAGGTCATAATCTGTGATGAAAGTATACGTTCTAAGATTTTTCATGAAACGAAAGTGAGCGATATGGGTCTGTAGTTATTGAAACTATTTTTATCTCCGGCTTTGAAAATTGGAATGACGTGAGCAAGTTTCCAGTCATCAGGTAGTTGACCACTAGAGAAGGATTGTTGGAACAGCCAGCACAAAGTAGAACTCCAGATATGTGTTTGGTGAATTTTAAAAGCTTAGTAGATATTCCGTCGGGACCTGGGCTAGAGTTAGTTTGCAAACGATCAATGGCACACTCAACTCAGTAACTAGAAATGACAATATTGTTATTTATATTTTCGGTAAGTGAGGAAATAAAAGTAGGATGTGGAAACACGTTCTCCTCAGAAAAAACACTGCTAAAAAGTATTAAAACCAACAGCTAATTTATGTGAAGGTTGTACTAATCCGTCATCACAAATAATACAAAGTAATACTGGAGTTGGGTTTGGATTTATTACTTTCCAAAACGTTTTACGTCGGATCGAAGCATGTTTGAGACATCGTCATTGAAAAAAAGTTCAGAGTTTCCCGAGTTCCGAGTTTCCCAAACGTTGCAAGTGAAGACGGCATTAAACTTTTGAAGCAATCGGAACAGAAACGGCTACCTGTTCAAGTATGAACAACTCGAAATTTAATAACGATCAAAACAAAATACGTGTATTTTTTTTTTTTGCTAGGTTCAAAACTGATTCTGTGGACTCGCTCCCTTTATGTGTTTTCCTTTTGAACTGCCTTTTGTTAACAATAAATTTCGCCACATTATATTCGATTCATGGATATTTAATTGGACTAAACGCTTTATACAGCCGTTTGGCTGTGCAGGCTGGAAAGCGCATGTCTATTAAAGCATAATTTTTTCTTGCGGAACCCCCATCCTAGAAGTTTGCCCGTCCATCTACCAGTGTGTCTTTTCCCGTTAGATTTAGCGGGGAAATTGATGTCACGTGACATAATGGCCTCATGTGACACCACCCCTTTTGTCGGGTGAACTTGGCGGAAAAACTGGTATACCATGATGCTCTTCCCTTCCCCAAACGGATGTTCAGTGTTTTCTTAACTAACAAATTATTTCTTTTTAAATACTGCATTTAGTACATATTAGGCCTTTAAGGATAAAGTTTCTGGCAATATATATATATATATATATTTTTTTTCACTCTTATTTGGAAATTTTTGAACATGGAGCCGCGTGTGAAGCAGGTTCATGCGCACTCCCCGTTGGGCCTCACCTGCATCTTGAGGATGTCCGCGATGCGGTCCTCGGCCCGAAGACCTCGTTTGCTGCGCACGATCAGGTAGATGCTACCCACGTCGGGACACGAGCGAAGCAGCTTTTCCAGGAGCACCTGCGGGCAGAGAGCGAAGTCACGTGAGCAGCCGAGTCGACTCCGTGTAAGTAACAGAACCCGCATAGAAATCGCTTGGTGCAACACTGCCCGTCGCCACTGCTTAACCACGAAGTGTGTAATTGGATCCGAGTGTTGGCCGAATGCTGACGCGGCTCTCGTTCTCGATACGGGCCGAGCCGAGTTCACGCCGAATCCTGACCGGAGTTCTCGTATCCAATACGTGCTCCAGAGCGCGTGCCAAAGTAATGGCGGACTCGGACAAGTACCACAGCAGCTACTAGATGGTGCGAGCTATTGAAAAGGGTCGTCGTGTTAACACTAATAATTCTGTTATCTGTTTGTTTAGACAGCGAGAAGTCAGCTCCGATGATCGTACGGTGTTTCCGCTCTAGAATATAAATTTATTTGGTGCAGTACCATCGTTAGCCTTGGGTATTTAACGTGCATCACGCAGTCGTGGCACACGATCGCACGCCATTATTCTTGTAAGAAGTGACGTGGTAGCCACACAAAGCGGGCGCGTAAACTCCGACCACCGACACGAGGAATGTGAAGCTCCTGCCCTCTTTGGAGTTTTACGTGGAAAAAGAAGCGATTCTACGTTGATAATACGTTCATGGAAGTGCTCCAATTGTCACGTCGAAAACCGAAAAAAGTCGGCCAAGAATTCGATGGTCGTGATTGACCAGCTGACGCGTTTGACCTTGGCGCCGGCCAATCACGGCCGCCGGATGACTCGCCAACGTTTCCGCGAAGTGTCTCAGATAAGAGCCCCAGGTTGCTCGTTAATTCATAGAACGCGACCATGTGCTTTCCTTTCAGAAACTCTAACCATATTTATGAAGACACAAAAAAATATTGTGGATTTCCTCTTTGTAATTTTTGCGGTGGCACACCAGCAGATAAATATATAAAAACATCTTGTTGCGAACGCGGCTTAAAGGACCGATGCAACAATTTTTGTACTTCGCGCAAATACCGCTTAGAACGGATCCTGACGTTAATGACCTATGAAACACGCGTTCGTTTTTCACCCACGCAATAGAAGTCCCAGAAAAAATTAAGAAAAGCGAGCGGCGTTCATTCCATCAACTCGCAGCCAGAACAAGCGGCCACGTGATCTGGAGCCGATTATATGCCGCCAATGTTGATCATAGCCACGCGCTGGGGTTGGCAAAGCACAGGACACGCGCTGAGTTTCACACATTGTTATGGCTCGGCTATTGTCGTCGTTGCAGCGATTGGACACGGGCCACCACTACCCGAATGCTTCTCGAGCTAGTAATTATCACGAGCCCAAATCGAGTGCCCACGCAATGCTCGGGGTCTAATCTAAGAACCGCATTCAAATATCGTCTACTGGGGTGTACTGCGATCCCCACGTTACGTCATCAAATTTTGCAAAGGAGAGATTGAAATGAAAATGATCGCTTTTGTCCGTTGAAATTCACCGGCAACAAAGGAGTTTCTTGGCCAGTGGCGTTGCGAGCGGGAGTATCCTTGAGTCCCACTAGGGCCAGTAAGCTCGTGTAAAGTGAAAAACATTCCAACAGACCATTTGATGTCTTACCCAAGCATCAAGGAGAATGCAGGATTGGTGTTCCACGCGCCACACGCGCACGCCTTTCGTGTATAAAAGATTCAAAGTAAATAACCAAAAGAAGCATTGACGAACGCGCTGCAAGATGCCACTTGTTTTAGGTTTTTGCTTTGGAAAAGTTACTACTGCCGAGGCCAGCCGTGCGGCGCGTGGAACACCAATCCCTGCATTCTCCTTGATGCTTGGGTAAGACAGCAATAGGTCTACTGAATATCGTTGCACCGCTCCTTTAAACACAGCGTTATGACGTAACGACCAGTCGTTATGTCACACGCAGAATCGTTCGGCCGCCAAGCGCGTGTCACTCCTGCGGACAACGCGTGCGATTGCAAGCTTGCCAGAGATATTCCCTCGCACTAACACCAATCGCGACACCTCTTTTTCTTTTACCTGTTTTTGAAATATCGAGAGTGCACGTACATAACTTTGATAGGCGCTGAAGATGCGCGAGATCAGAGATTCCGAAAACTCTGTATATGTCGTCACGCTCCGAGAAGGAGGGACTTCGGCAGATACTTTGAAAATGACTTCCTGCCACTTCCGCACACGAAATTGAAACATGATCTTGATATTCGTGATCCTAGAGGCTAAATTAAATCGATATGAGAGCTTCTTTTTTTTAATACGGAACCGTTTTAGTTTTCTTTTAAGGGGTGAACATTGATCGTTTTTTCTTTATTGTTTCTGCTATTGTCTTTGCGTGTAGAAGAAAAAGTGTAACGTGTGTTTTATGGGTTATGAATGTGAAACAATAATTCTAACCGGTATTTACTGTATGTACAAAAAAAAACTGCATTGCCATGAAAAAATAAAAAGTGACTTTGGTGTTTATCGAATTTTCTACATTTTGTAGCGCAAAAACGAAGGGGAAACTACAGCTAAGAAGAATTTTTGAGCACTCTCAAACAACACCTTCTGACATCTGCCGCAAAACCCCAACCCCTGCCAGTTTCGATCTGGATGAGCATCCAACCGGCGTGCGATCGTGTATCACTACTGCGTGGTGCACGTTAAAGACTCCGGGCTAGCGGTTTGTACTGCACTGGTTTAATTTCTCATCTACAACTGGGGAGATAAGTCGCTCGTTGAGGCAGATCAAGTTCTAGGCTGTATAAACGCACACACACCTTCATTTTTGCTTTACATCTGCCGCTATCAAATTGAGTACGTTTCGTAGCAAGGACATGCGGGAAGTTACAGCCAATAATAATTTCTCAGCAAGCCCGAACAACACCTGCTGACATCTGCCGCAATCAAACTGAGTACGTTTTGTAAGTACAAATTCTAGAGATATTACAGCTAGCTAAAGTTTCTAGGCACGCTCAAACAGCACCCGTTGACATCTGCGCCATGACTGTTCATCGCAGAAACTAATTACTATGTTTTTTTAATATTATTTCAGATTAGCAGTCGCTTGAGGAAACTTAACACTAGTTGAAATTAACAGCACCTGAGGAAGATACTAAGAATGTTTAAAAAAATACTCCTTACTTGCAAAAGAATAAATTGCAAAGTAACCGTGTCAACTAATTTTGCGCAGTTACTTTATTTATTAGTGAAAATATTTAGTTGTCTTTTAATTATCATTATCAGTATTGTTACCACGTTTTTGCGAGATAAATGATCAAAGGTTTTCTGCTTGATCCAAGTTTGATATGTTATGGCCAAAACAAATGCAATCGACATGTCTTTTTTTTATTGTGCTAGGCTTGTCGAAATATCAAGAACCGGAGAAAGTTAGCCTTCTGCATCAAGTACTTATTTCGAACTATTTTTATTCATGTTCAGCCCATTGAAAGGACCGGCGAAAGCAGACAAAAATAATAGTTAACTTTGTCGTCTGCTTTTTGTTCACGTATTCCTGCTGGGCACATTAGGCGTCGTAGAAATGAGAGGGAAGAGTAACAGACGACCAAATAATGCAAAATTCGTTCGCCTATAGAACGGTTCTTTTTTTAATCAAACAGAAAAAGTTCGCTTGTTTTGAAGTACGAACTGAAACTGCGTCGTCGTTCATATATTTGGTTGAATTAGTTACTTATTGCCAATGTCTAGCTCGTTCACATTCTCTCATCTATAGACTGTTACGAACTCAACAAGGTAGGCGAGGGAAAGGTAGGCCGGAGAGGAGGAAGCAGACGGAACGCTAGAGATGGGAGGATGTTTTTGCTCCTCTTCTTTACACCGTTCCGTTTGAGTCCTCCTCCGGTCTACCTTTCCTCGCCCTACCTTCTTAAGTCTGTTAGTAACTTACTACCATAGGGTTCCGTGTTTTCGGATAAATCCAAAAATATCCGAAACACACTCGCTAGTAAAGAAAAAATCGTAAGGGTGCAGGCGAGCTGGTGAATATCAACCATGTTGAATTAACCTTGAGACTCGGGGTAGAGAAGAAACATCGTTGAAGAAACATTGAGACGTCGTCCTGTCTATTTTCTTTTCCCTCTACGTTTTGATGTTTCTTCTCTACCCCAGTCATCAGGTTAATTCAACATCGCTAGTAAAGTTTCTGTCAATTGGGATTTATTTGAAAACTTTGAATTTCGAAGTCACAAGGAAAAGAGAAAAATAACTAAAGACGTTGTTTTACAAATAAACTTCACAAAAGCACAGATTCAGTGGACCTGAGAAGATGCCACTTCAGGTACCTTTAAAATTTCGAACTACAGAAAGAAGGGTTTTGCTGTTACATCGCCAAGGTTCCTTGAATGGCAACGGGTCATGGCACTCTGACATTTTTTTTAATAGACAACATAACAAAATATATTCTCAATTGCAGAAAATTGAGAATTTAACAATAATAAACTCTGATAAACCGCGAAGTTTCAGCGAACAATAAAGTCCGAAAAACACCCTCTGAATTTCGTGAAAAATAACTCCGAAAACATGGTAACATACATGACATTCTCAGCAGTTTTGCGTTCACCACGGCACCTGGAAGCGAGCTTGGAAATCATTATGCAGGGACATAGAAATGCATGGCCGCCGTTTTTGCTAAATTATTTTGTTATTTCAGAAATTTTTGGATGAGCCAAAAAAAAATGGAAGCAAACCATTTTGCGAAACAACAATCGCGTGCCTAATTTCTGCTAAGTACGTTTGAAATTCGAAGTTTGCAAGGCGTGTTAAATGTGCCATTTCTTATGGCCGCACCTTGTACGCGCATGTGATATCTATAAGTGAAAAAGGCTAGCGTTAATAGCATTAGCTACACTGCGTGTTCAGGTCGGACGGCGTACACTTGAAAGGTAATAAAGTATTCCGAAACGTAATCGAACAGCAGAAACTTAAGTACTTGAATTATGATGCACACGCCTGGTCAGATTGGAGGGTGCCATACACTTATCTCAAATCTGAGTAAAATGCACACGTGGTGCATACTTAAGAAAAAGATCCTAAACATCGACATCTTTTAGACCCTGTTCTGGGATCCACAATATGTCTATTCATTACCAGCTCGCCTGCACTCTATCACTGCTTACGATCTGAAGCATGTCCAAATACTGAAGTATAGAAATGAATCAATTACCCTACCGAGTAATTTATTAATGCGTTATTCGCCGACTACTTTCCTATAGGCCTTGTTTCGGAAACCGTCGAGTTGACTTCCATTCATTCATTGACGGCACTCCCAAAAGGATGACCAAGTGATGATGCATGGGGAAAATTTGCTTGAGTAAAGTTAGTGACACTCAATAGCCGAGTAAATACCTATACTCTGCGTCAACTAATTTGCGCTACAATATCAAGGCTAGCGTATATAGCTTCCACTGTGCAGCAATCTCGAACTGCTACGAGAGCGCGTGACCTTCTCGTATGCGCCTCATTTGCATGCGCTAGCGAAACTATATCTTTGACAAGGCTGGAGCTATGTGAAAGCTAAGCTAGCTTTGACAACCAAGCGCAAAATAGTTGACGCCGGGTATATCAATTCAGAAAAATCATCCCCGATTTGGTTTTATACAAAGCACAGAAAGTCAAAAGTTCCTGAAATGGAGCTGACCGGGAATAAGAAAAACACAAGCGTCATAGAAAGAAGTATTTAAATACAGCTTTATTTTTAATTGATAAATTTAGATACAGCTTTACTTTTAATTGACCAATTTAGATACAGATCTATTTTAATTGACCAGGATAATGAAATTCTTATTGTCAAGAAGATATTTACTAATTGTTCACCTTTCTACATGAAGACTACTCGAAAAGAAATCACAATTATTAAGTAGCCTTTCTGATCACGCGATTAGTACGAGAATCAGGTGATTCAACGCAGAGTTGAGAGAGTAAAACGAGGAGATGTCGCAAAGTGCTTGACGTCAAAGATGACGTTACAAAACGCGTAGCGTCGTCCACAGAATAAAACGGTGCTTCCAGGTCAAGGAAGCTGTTGGCGTTTGAAACTTAGAACTATGGAAATAAGAAACAACTGTTCACGGTTGAACCTCTTCGATCACGGAAAAGACCACGAGAAACAGCACCCATATTGTAGAGCTACGTAAAGGAGACGACGTGATGTGGCAACGATATTGACATCCGAGAGTACGCCACAAAATCGGTGACATCATCATTGGAATAAGACGAGGGTGGCACTCTGTTTCTTTTTTACGAAACCTTTTTGCCAAAGGAGTCTTGCTTGACTAGAGTGGGCGTCGCTTGTTGACTCAACTTGCAATGGAAGCATGGAGGCTGACAATCCATCAGTGTTCTCGTCGCAACAAAAACATTAAAAAAAAACTCGTTCTCACAGGTTGTCTTTCGCAAGCCGTTCACACTGCCGCTTTGGAAAGATAGCAACGATCAAAATATATACTATATTGCTGCTACAGTTCAATGCAAAAGGCCACCCTGGGATGTACTTGAAAGGAACGAAACCATTTAGACGTGTCTGAGAGACATATTTCGCCTTGGTCAACTAAACAACACCACAACCGAAGTAAAAAAGAAAAGTGTAGTATTTTCTGATAAACCATTCCAGTAACCACTTTCCGGGCGCGGCAACCTGTCTACTTAGCTGTGAAACGCGTTTTGAGCATGCGCAGTAGCTCTTTTTCTGCGCAACATCAAACGCCTCGCACGCGTCCAGAGCCCGTGGTGACTCGGCGTTTTTCGTCCAAGTGCTAAGCGATCGAAAAGTTACCGTGTTCATATTTCTTGCTTCGCAATTTGTTCTTTGCCGTTCCTATCTGCCAATGCCGGAATCTCATTGGCTGAATAGTGATAATCGAATGCTCAAAAACTCTGCCGCGTGTTTTTTTAGGCCGCGGGATTATATATATATATATATATATACAGGGTGTTTCTTTTTAAGCTTTAATATAATTTTTTTATAAAAACCATGAAAGCTAGGTTAATGCGGTCTGCGCAGGTGAGTTATACGGCCAGGGGGACATAGTATTGGGGACTAATCGTAACGATCAGTCGGCTAATTGGTTAAAATTCGTTAATGAACTTTTTAATTAATGAAAATAGACATATAGTTCCAATTAGAAACTTGCTCAGCGTCATCGACAAACACTAAATCAATAATTTTCAGAAAGACTTTGAGCGCGTGAGAAGCGTAGTAGTGCACTAAAGTTAGCACTCGTGGAGCACGTACAAAACTAGCGGTTGCGATAAGGCGCCCGCGCAATTTTTCCGTCTCTTATCTAGCCCCAGCCTTGTACCTGCTCCACGAGCGGTAACTTTAGTGCACTACTACGCTTCTCACGCGTTCAAAGTCTTTCTGAAAATTACTGATTTAGTGGTTTTTGATGACGCTGAGCAAGTTTCTAATTGGAACTATATGTCTATTTTCATTAATTAAAAAGTTAATTAACGAATTGTAACTAATTAGCCGACTGATCGTTACGATTAGTCCCCTATACTATGTCCCCCTGGCCTTATAACTCACCTGCGCAGACCGCATTAACCTAGCTTTCATGGTTTGTTTTTAAAACTTCTGTTAAGCTTAAAAAACACACACTATATATATATATATATATATATATATATATATATATATATATATATATATATATATATATATATATATATATATATATATATATAAATGACTTATTTTTCGCGGGCTCAATATTTCGCGTTTTAGGTCAAGGCTGGAGTTTTGTAATAATTCGCGGGTTCTAATTTTCGCGACGCGATGGGATCTGAATATAGATTCCAATGTGTTTACGTTTTACTGAATTGTTGCGCGGGACCTATTTTCTCATGGATGTGGACGATTCGCGAAAATTAGGTCCCCGCGAAAAAGTAGAAATCATTTACAGTATATATATATATATATATATATATATATATATATATATATATATATATATATATATATATATATATATATATATATAGCTTATTTATCGAAAGCTTACATCACACGATGATATCAGAGCTCACCATATGTATCAGCACGAAATGCGTTACTAAAGGCTGGTTTCGGCCTTTTTGAGCGCCTCGTTTCTTGATAAGTGTGGTGATGCTGCCTCACGTTTCAGCTCACCAAATCTTAGCAGTGTCTAAAGCGCACGCTCTCTAGAGCGTTTTTCTGCTCACGATTGGTTTCAGCAATGATGCCACAAATACACAGTAACATGACGCACACCGAGATGCCGAGCGCTTGATGCGCTCCTGCTGTTCCCGCCAGCTCGTGGTGTCATCTGTGCTCTGGGTCAGCACAAGGAGAAACCCGGCACAGTATATTACTATGGAGTGTAAAGGTAGCAGAAAATATTCCGACCTAGTTTGCACGGCCCCTTTTTAGATCTCTTCCGAGTCCGAAACAAAGCCGGGAGTTGACGTCCGTTTGAAGACAGCTTAACGAGCGAAGCATTTACGCACATATATATATATATATATATATATATATATATATATATATATATATAGTACAGATATAAAGGACAAGCGACACTTGTACCTGAAACAAAAACAGAAATGTTATGCCATATATGTTCTGCGACGAAGGGGCAACGTCCCTCTTGGATGCTGCGATGGGTCGCAGCATCCCGCGGTACAATCCAGCGCCGTGAACGTGAACATGCGCACACCTATGTGTTGCTGCGACCCTTTAGAAAGTCACAGTGATACTCAGGCGGCATTGGATTGGCTTCGACGGCTCGCAGAGCTTCCGCCGCGCTTCATCGTAAGGTGAGGTAAAGGTGAAGGAAGCTGGCCAAATTGAAACGTAGCCAATAGAGGGAAGCAATCTGTGAAGTATACCTAAATTTATTCCAGCCCAAAATCTATTTCGTGGCCCCTTAAGATATATGCGGGTGCACCTTGGATTAGATTTTTCTTATTTTACCGAGTGTTCCCGGTTCAAACGCCAAAAGCATCGTTACTTTCTTCCACAAGTAAATATTGCGAGAACTACTTCGCACAATGCGCGAAGAATGCGCTAAAACTTCCTTCTTTCTTGGTGTGACAACGAGCATGGATTGCACTTATCTCTCGCCGCCGAAGGCGTAGGTTAACCGTATTGCCAAGCTGGATCGGTGTCCTTTTCTTTCTCCGAAATCGCCGTTACGTAGTACAAACGCATCTGTTCCCGATTGCCGCGCACAATTTAGGGACGGACGTATAAACATTTCGCAGCCTCCGTATCGTGGTTGTATTTTAAGAATTTTCTGTGTATAAACGTGTTCTAAGAAGTAACAGCTGACACAAAAGAAAAAAACGGTGTCATATTTAGATACTATAGTTTAGTAAACATACTAAGCGGCACTGTTTTCAAGCCGAGTGTTTTTGATGAAAACAAACTGGAAACCATTGCTTCGTTAAACTTGTACGAAACGAGTCTCTCGGCCTTAAAGGGAATTCGAAACACTTCTTTAAAAAATGAGAGGCACGTTCATTCCAGCGTAGTTTTGTTTCGTGAATCTGAACATCACATTCGTTTTCCCCGAGGATGTAACCATCGCCTCCTCTATACTGACAAAGCCTGGCACGTCGCCGCAAAAAAGCGGCCACCGAAATTGAAAAGGTAGAGCGGCACACAGCGGTTGAGAGGAGAGCCACGTGACCGGCGCCCCGCTGCGGCGAAACGACGAAACACACTTCTCCCGAGCGATGGAATGACCGCTCGTGCACCTGGCGTTCCTCGCGCTACCGCTTCTTTTCTCGTCGTGTTTGAAAACCATGTTTCGGGCCCTCGCTACTGCAAAAACTGTGCGCTGACGTCCAGGTAGCCCCGAGAAATGCTCTGTGCCACCAGATCCTCGCGCTCCGAATCTGCGACCGGGCACTCTATCGTCGTCGAACTGCCAGGCTTTGTGAGCATAGAGCTGGGTAGGATGTAACTAAACGGCGAGAAAAAAGAAAAACCTCCGACCAGCCATTCCGTCATAAGAGGACTTTTTGGTTGCCAAGCGCGTGTCGCTGCAAGGGCCGCGCATGCAATCCAAGCTTGCCAAGTCATATTCTCCCGCACTGGCACCGGTCGTGACCAATATTTCCTGTATTATTTTTTTAAATAGCAAGAAGGTGCGCATGGCCCTCTATTCGCCTCTGGGCGATCCCGAACTAAAAAGTGTGGCGCTACTGTTGCGCTTCATCATCATCATCGTGTGGATGGGAAGGTGGCTGCCCCATGGGCTATCTGCGGTCACGGCTGTAAGAACCTGAAGAATATCACGTTTGTTACCTCGTACAATGCCACTGTGAAAGCAATTTCTGCCGAGAATGGTCCCACAGCTGTTGCATGGCCTTAGTGCAATACTTATTGCACCAAGGTGGGTGGTCAGTTTACCGATATGCTGACGTCACTGGCGCGTCGAGGAAGAGTGGCTATTGAAGTTGAGATTCCGATTCACGCGATGGTTCGCTTGAAACATTTCTTAGCACGCCGAAGACTTCGAACCAACGATGCATGACCACAACCACGGCAAGACGAAAAATAAAAACTGTTTACATAAATGTCACGAGTGGCCCAAAGCATATGTTACGCGTGAAGCGTGCGCATTTGATACTCGCTCGCGCTGCTGGAAGTGTGACATCTATCGCTTAGTGGGCGTTCTCCCGCTGCGGTTGACTTTTAGACAGAATGCAAGCAAATGCCACGAAGTTATTACCGCGAAAATCCGACTTTTCAAACGTTGCTACGATCGTCCCGCTCTACGAGCCCCCTGCAATGCCACGCTGTCATGGAAGTGACTCTCCGGTGCCTGGCATGCGCATCGGTCGCGCCCGATCACTTTTCTGGAAGTTGGGTCAGAAGCTACGTGGTAAATAGGGCCTGATGGCGACTGATCAGTCTGCCGAAGGAGCAGCAGGGACTATCGAGCCTAATCAACGTCTTGTTTATGCCCCATGAATTTTAGCTTACCCTCGCGTGACGAAGGTTTAATGCCACTTCAATTTGAAGACAAATTTTCAACGGCACCACAGCTACGTGAAAACGACATGAGTACATCTAATGTTAACAGCTTACTCTGGGGCACGGGTTACATGCACGAAGCTCTAGCTATTCCTTTTCCGAAGTGACTGCACCGCCTACTGCAAAACCCTTCACCGGAGTCCCGTATTTTCGAGAATAAAGTGGTGGAGCAAAAAAGTAACTGAACGCGAATGCCTCCCCTTGTTTTGGGGCCGAAAATTTTAATCTTTAGAATTCGCGAAGCTGGCGCCGACGAATAGGCCGCTGTAGCACTAAATTGCGAGCAATCGGGATCGCAAACATAAAGAGTTTGCGGCTGCATGGTGCACCTGGGGTAACGATCCGGAGGACGAATCGTGTGATTCATCTCCAGACGTATCCGCCGCTGAGCAGATGCAAACGATAGTTTTCTCGGCAGAGGCGAGTGCACGAAAGTTCGTCAAATTCTGGCACCATTTCGTAGAGTTCTCAGATCCACGATGCGGGGATCCTGCTGCACGAGCTGGCGACACGCAGTACGTAACTCCGCACGCGTACCTTCACCGACGCCGATTGGTGCGATCTCCGCGCTGCACTCAACAATGTGCCCGGCATTCAGAAAGTTGTTCGCCTTCGACCCGCTTTCCGTCTGGCAAATGTACTCCATATTAGTATGCCAACAGCACTGAAGCAGGAAACAACCTAACCGCATCACAGCAACAACTACAGTAGCAGCATTATATGAGCATCCGTTTGGCATTCCTTGGCTTCGCGTGTCCGCTCGTGGAGACTCAGACTTGTAAACACGTTGCCTGAAAAATGGTAAGGAATTACGTTTACAATTGCTCAAGGCTAATACGGTAATTTATTGCAAATACCTCTGCATAAGTGATGACCGTTACCTCAAAAAGTAATCGAAAGTTGCTTTCGTGTGCGTATGCTGTATACCATATTCTTCAATTAAGAAACAAAAGTGGAGGGGGTTATTCAAGAGCTCTTATTGTTTGCTGACACTGTTCCCCATTTAATGAGATTGAGGTATTTTGAGCGACAGCTGGCTCTGAAAGTCTCGTCGAGGACATTTTGCAAGGTGTCTCTTACTCAATACGTCGACTGCCAAAGCTGAACACCCTTTGAACTGAGGCACCGGAATGGGAGTGGCATACTGTGCCTCACGGATGTTTTATGTCTCCGCATTGAAGCTTCTTCAGCGAAGCAATGGTATGGGTACCTACTGAAGATAGAAGCAAAGCTTCCTCAGTTTACAGCCGTTGCCTGAAATCAGTGTAGGGGCCGGGTAGTCATCATACACATTCGCCAAAACAAGATTGAGGGGTGTTTTATGTCCAGCTACTATACCGGCATATGTTGCTACCAGACGACAAAGAACATGGTGGTAACAGTATTGTGATAGCACTAATGATAAATACTGTTCGGCTCGATATCTCGTCTTCCCTGGTTCTGAACAGGGCGAGCCTCCGTTGAGACGTCGGTGAATAAAAAAAAAAGAGTTTCCACTATATAAATATAAGTAAACGAAAAAAAGGACACTCATAACAACAATTGTAGAACGTCGGGTAAAACAGGGAAATGTAAACGCACGTTTGAGGCGTGTACCTTCTTGGTGCCGTTGCAAAACGCACGGGAGCACGAACCGACTGCAGTTTACTCGGTGTTCTCCAGACAGACGTCCGCTGATGCCACGGGCAGCGAAGGGCATATCAAGTCTACGTCAGCCACCATTATATTTGTAGAAAATTTCTGCTTGATATAAGATGCGTCTTGCTGGGGTAAAAATAGGAAGAAGAAAGGGAACTACTATTACCTTTTTGAAGTGCTCGCAAGAAGCTGACTCACAAAAAGGGTGACTGAGATGCAGATAACACTAGCTGGAATTCGCAAATAAACTGGGCCAACCATAGAAGTTGGACTACAAAAAGTAAGTAGCTTTAAAACAGGGTCAAATAAGGTTAAAAGAAACAAAAACAAAATGCATCCTGTTTTCTAAGAGCAAGATGATAAGTTAGTGCCTAACGAACGAGGATGTTTGTGGCAATAACGCCTTCACATGTTATCACATCTCTTTTTGCAATTTTAGGGTAGATGGAGCGTTGTCTCATGTTGTGACATTACGTGAATGGGCGTAGTCACTATAACCGAGAAGGACATTGTTAAATCTAGTATGTGCACCTACCGTCTCGAGCTTTCGAAGAGGCACACAATCACTGGTGTCCTCTCCCGTATTCGATAAGCGAAAAAAGAAACGAAGAGGATCACGCGAAGCGGAGCTAACCATCATGCCTAAGGACATCAGCGCTTGCCGCATCGCGGCAAACGCGCGAATCGTTCTTTTTTTTTAGAAATGCTTATTTAGACTTTTTGACATTGTTGTTAGGGTCAAAAAAAAATAGATTCAGGGGTTTGGTGTTGCAAAAAAGGCTTTGTGGAACTGAAGAGTGCAAAACCTCCCTTTACTGGGCTCGACTTACCAAAATAAAAACAACCCTTTCTTTAAAAGGAAAAAAAAAAGGAGGGAGGAGGTTGGTCTTAAAAAATGTAACGGATTACAATGAATCCGTTACGTAAAAAATGTAAGGGAATTACTTTAAAATTACTTTTAGAAAATATGTAATTATTCCGTTACTAAATTACTGATAAATGTGAGGGACAAGCGTAAATGGCGCAGTTTGCCTGAAAGCAGAAAGCCTTCATCGTCGCGAGGATTCATGTTCCAACGTGCGCCGAGAGCAGACGACGTGCGGCGGTATCCACACTAGCAGTGTTTCCAACATCGGCCGCATGGTGGCGACTCATGTTCGATCTTGAGGCGAATAGGCGCTGAAGACGCGCGAGAGCGGAGATTCCGAAGTCTCCTTTGTGACGTACCGCTCCGTGAATGAGGGCCTTCAGCGGTACTTTAACAAATGATTTCCTGCAGCCTTCATGCACCAAATAAAAAAAGGAAGTAATTTCGATATCCGAGATTCTGGAGGTCAAAGGAAGACGATTTAAGTGTGTTTACTAAAATACAAAACCGCTTCAGCTTCCCTTTAAAGGACGACGACTGCCCAAACGGGTCAACGCTTGAACCTTTAGCTTCATATGAATAAAATTTACAGTATACACTGGCAGTTGCGAGGTAGAATGCAGTGCAAAGTTTCATCTGTGTACATAAATTGCGGAAGAAATTAGACTAGTTTTTATCACGAACACACTCACATTGTTTAGGCAAACTATCGTTAAGAAAATTAATGTAATATCCAACATTTTTCTTCACTAGATACACAGCACAATGCCTGTAGAGTCCAACTTTGAAAAACAATTTTCATAGAAGTAACACTATTGTATGGTAATGTCGCGCTAAATGGACCAAAGAATGTTTTCCCCTTTATGTTGTCGACTAAATCTTGACATCTTCTATAAAAGGTGCACAAAAAGTAAAATAAAATAAAATCATACAATGCCACATCACAGTGCCCATTAAATTCCAGTTAGAAAAATGCGACCAGTTGGTTTTATGCTGGCGGCCAACGGGTTAGCTTTTAGTCAAGCAAAAATGGCGCAGCACTCCCGTGACGTCAAGTGGCGGTGGAGCTGCGGTTGATTGGTTGTACCGCGTACCACAGCACCACGATTACGTCACGTCGTGGCCGTACAGCTGATGACCAGTGTTGCCATCCCTCTAGAAGATAGTTTCGGTTTTACCGTAGACTCCCGAAACCAAACTTTTGGTCCGTGATATTTATAAAAACGACACACAGTATCGAAAAGTATATACCTTGTACTTCAGGTACACTGCCTTAGCAGTAAAGAGCCATAATCCCAAATTCAAAAATATTGACCGGAGTTGTCCTTCAACTCTTCTAGGAACTCGACCAATATAGTTTAAGGATGATACAAATTAACAAATAATTAGTGTCTGGCTTTCACTTGTATTCAAAGTCGCGAAGAGGTTTATTATTTTTGTTGCTTAAATTAAAAACACGATGTTTTCTTTTCTTTAATTGGAAAAAAAAACAAAAAAAAAACTTGAGTCAAGCGAGCTTATTTGAGCTACCACAACCCATTTGAGACGACTCTCAAGTTTCCGATTTTGTTCACATTTTTTTTATTGTCGTTTGTGTGTACACACAAACGACAATACACCTGTGTGTACACACCTGCGTGTACAAAACATACTTGGGAGCGCGGTTCGTGGAACGCGTCTCAGACTTGCGTTTACCGCGTCCTAAAAAGTGGTGCCTCGATTTCCGCCTTATGACGTCATCAAAATGGCGCGCTGTCGCCGGTCGCGACCCTGGCGGTGTCACAGCAGTGGTGATGAACCTGGCAGACGCCTGTTCTGGTGCAGGTCGCTCTGTAGCTTGACATTCTACGGAAGCTTCGCCAGTCGGGAATGGGGACGCCGTGATAGCGACTCTCTTGTCTACTCATACTTTTTGCCGGGAATTTTAGCATCAACCGCCAGGATCGCGACAAGCGACACAGCTCTTGTGACGTCATCTGTCGCCTCTTCGGGTCCACTTTGTATGCATGGACGGGATAGAACGGTAATCGCACAATGTCGAAGACGCTTCGGGGGTGAAGTACTTCAGAAGAATAGAGTAGACAAAGAAAAAAACACTTCTTATACTTGGGGTGAACTTTTTCGCGACATTTTAAAACTCAAGCGTCCGCGTGTGCGGGCACCCACAGCTTTGGCTTCATTGTCACGGAAAGTAGCCCCAAAGCTTTGCAAGCCCATGCTTCAAGCTGTGTACCAAAAACAAAACACACACAAAAAACACGGAAAGTTTTGTTGTTGGTGACAATTTCTTTAGCTGCTCAGAGCTAGTGAATAACAACTTCTTTTAGGTCGAGCAGTTACGCTTGGCCAGTTACCAGACTGCGCTCTTGAACAACGCTTTGTGGCTATGCAGTCGAAGCTATGGGTGCACGTTCCCTTTGCGCAATTAGAGCGGATATCAAAACTCTGCACGTGTACTCGTCACTTCTGAAATAACTCTTCGAGACTATTAGCCCCCAGATATTTCGGTGGCGCACTCTTTTTGTAACCGCTCGTGACGTCGCGAACAGTATTTGCCTCGCCGTGACGTCAGGAGTTGTGATCCGGACTACTTATCAGCAGCTTCAAGGGACAAGTTCGATGGTGTATGTGAAAAAACATGATCGAAGCGAGAAGAATCGTCACATTCTGAAACAAAGGCCATCAACGTTGACAGTCCGAAATCGAAATAGCAGAGCCTTCGCCGAGTTTAGCTGCAGAATAGATGCTTTTAAGTACTCATTTTTTTCGCGAACTGTCAATGAGTGGAACAAGTTACCCGAGGAAATTGTTCATTCTTGCAGCTTGCCAGAATTCGTTAATCGCCTAAACAACTACCTGTAATTTTTTTCCTTTGCTCAGTGTGTATCATTTTTGTGAGCTATGACTGTGATATGTAGGGCGTATTAGTCTTTTGTTTCTTTCTTGTGTATCTTTTTGTTCTATTGGCTTGGTTTTAACGTTTGTATTTATGCTTCGAGGTGTATATACATGAGAGCCTATTGTTCATTTTTAGGCACTGTTGGCTGTTGGAGTGTTGTTTTTTGTATATTTGAAGTGTTTTTTGTCCTACCATGTCTCCAAATTGGAGTATGTAGTATTTATAAATAAATGAATTACAAAATTGTTAAACATGGTTAAAATTGGCGAAAAAAGGCGCACAACTGTATAATAATACAAGAGACAAGAAAAACGTTGAACTCGCAACTCAAGAGCCTATTGTTCATTTTTAGGCACTGTCGGCTGTTGGACTGTTGTTTATTTGTATATTTGAAGTGTTGTTTGTCCTACCATGTCTCCAAATAAGAGTATGTAGTATTTATAAATAAATAAATAAATAAATGAATAAAATTGTTAAACATGGTTAAAATTGGCGAAAAAAAGGCACACAACTGTATAATAACACAAGAGACAAGAAAAACGTTGAACTCGCAACTCAAGGAGCCTATTGTTCATTTTTAGGCACTGTCGGCTGTTGGACTGTTGTTTATTTGTATATTTGAAGTGTTTTTTTGTCCTACCATGTCTCCAAATTAGAGTATGTAGTATTTATAAATAAATAAATAAATAAATAAATAAAATTGTTAAACATGGTTAAAATTGGCGAAAAAAGGCACACAACTGTATAATAATACACAAAGAGAGACAAGAAAAACGTTGAACTCTGCAACTCAAGAGCCTATTGTTCATTTTTAGGCACTGTCGGCTGTTGGACTGTTGTTTATTTGTATATTTGAAGTGTTGTTTGTCCTACCATGTCTCCAAATAAGAGTATGTAGTATTTATAAATAAATAAATAAATAAATAAATTAAAATTGTTAAACATGGTTAAAATTGGCGAAAAAAGGCACACAACTGTATAATAATACAAGAGACAAGAAAAACGTTGAACTCGCAACTCAAGAGCCTATTGTTCATTTTTAGGCACTGTCGGCTGTTGGACTGTTGTTTATTTGTATATTTGAAGTGTTGTTTGTCCTACCATGTCTCCAAATAAGAGTATGTAGTATTTATAAATAAATAAATAAATAAATGAATTAAAATTGTTAAACATGGTTAAAATTGGCGAAAAAAGGCACACAACTGTATAATAATACAAGAGACAAGAAAAACGTTGAACTCGCAACTCAAGAGCCTATTGTTCATTTTTAGGCACTGTCGGCTGTTGGACTGTTGTTTTTTGTATATTTGAAGTGCTTTTTGTCCTACCATGTCTCCAAATTAGAGTATGTAGTATTTATAAATAAATAAATAAAAATTATTGTTAAACATGGTTAAAATTGGCGAAAAAAGGCACACAACTGTATAATAATACAAGAGACAAGAGAAACGTTGAACTCGCCACTCAAGAGCCTATTGTTCATTTTTAGGCACTGTCGGCTGTTGGACTGTTGTTTTTTGTATATTTGAAGTGTTTTTTGTCCTACCATGTCTCCAAATTAGAGTATGTAGTATTTATAAATAAATAAACTAGAATTGTTAAACATGGTTAAAATTGGCGAAAAGCAACTGTATAATAACACGGAGGAAAAATTGACCTCGCACTCAGAGCCTATTGTTCATTTTTAGGCACTGTCGGCTGTTGGACTGTTGTTTTTTGTATATTTGAAGTGTTGTTTGTCCTACCATGTCTCAAAAGAGTATGTAGTATTTATAAATAAATAAAATAAAAATTGTTAAACATGGTTAAAATTGGCGAAAAAAGGCACACAACTGTATAATAACACAAGAGACAAGAAAAACGTTGAACTCGCCACTCAAGAGCCTATTGTTCATTTTAGGCACTGTCGGCTGTTGACTGTTGTTTTTTGTATATTTGAAGTGTTTTTGTCCTACCATGTCTCCAAATAAGAGTATGTAGTATTTATAAATAAATAAATTAAAATTGTTAAACATGGTTAAAATTGGCGAAAAAAGGCACACAACTGTATAATAATACAAGAGACAAGAAAAACGTTGAACTCGCAACTTAATAGCTTCAGCGTCTGTCCCGTCTCCTGTAGTCTTCTACAGTTGCCTAGCTTTTTTCGCTGATTTTAACCATGATTAATGCTTACCAACTAAGCCCAGCTCAGCACCCTTCTTCCGACATTGTTCTTATGTTCGTCGACGAAACCCAAAATTAATCCAAAGTCGTCATCGTGAACGCTTGGCTAATCGCGAATACCGACCACAGCGACGCTTTTGGCCCTGCACGTCGCCTATATAGTGTGCCAACAGGGATTGAGCGCGTGACTGCAGGTAAAATGGACTCAACGGCGGTTAAGGGTGCCGTTAAACTAGGGCATCCAACTTGGAAATATAGGACGATTGTCAAGA
Source organism: Ixodes ricinus (assembly GCA_037355805.1). Lineage (NCBI taxonomy): Eukaryota > Metazoa > Arthropoda > Arachnida > Ixodida > Ixodidae > Ixodes > Ixodes ricinus. Next base: position 24,670 of record JAZHYW010027703.1, read on the forward strand.
AAGTCTCGCGCAGTTACAAAAACATGCCTTCACATCCTAAAAAAAAAAGAGAGAAGAAAGAACAAAAATAGGGCAGAAAGTATTTTTCCATAAACATCTTTATCTTAGAGTATCTTGAGATCTTCAAACGTTGAGCATGCCCTTGACCCGCCTCACTCAGTTTGCAAACGGGTAAGTCAAGAGCAAAGTCTTCTAGATAGCAAGTCTTTAGTGCTGAGTTTTCGACGCCACCTGCCGCGGGCTAGCGTGCTGTTCAGATTGGACACGACTGCTGCATCAGCATTCGGCTGGAACTCGTTTCCTCGTTGAGCGGCCACAAGCCCTGCTGAACGCCGGCGCAGTTTACTGCGCTATTACGCGGTGTAGTGACTAACACTATGGACAGGGGGCATTTGACAAGCAGCAGACAGACAAGTTTGGCCAGTTGCTGTTCTCCATTGGCGAGAAGCTCAAATCAACAAGATAAGACATTGACTGTACCAGTTTTGACCTCCAAACAGCACTACAAATGTTCGCCTCCCCGCGGAGCGTTTACTTATTTTTCTCACTGGCGTCTATTTAAGATACTTTGGTGTGGTTTAAGGTTTTGTCAAAACGTACATTTCTAAACGCAAAATAAAAAGTCATTCGTTTTTTTGTCTTTTCTAGATCAAATTTTTGTAAGAACTAACACGCACGGCGTATGATATCCGCGGAAAAAATTGCGTTTATCTTAGGGTGATAAAATTGTGTTTAATAAAGTACTAATATTTTTCTCTACTTTCTGTGGTAGATATTTGATGAACCTGATTTCAAAGCGCGGTACAAATTACAGATTACTTTTTTGTATACTTCATAAAGCGTGAAGTTGAAGAAGCGTTTATGCTAATGACCTCGCGACAAATTCATATGCGCACGCAGATTTTAAAAGAATCAAAAAGAAAAACCCGAATACACTAGGGTATTAAAAAGGCCGTTCAAGCCACCAGCTTTAATGGCCAATGGTCTTAAGCGCTAGACACCCTTAACCGTCGGATAGGACGTCCGATCCGACGTCCTATCCGACAGTCTGAACGCCGCTCCGAATTGCCGCACGCAACAGTTCGACGCACACGCTTCCGACCTAGCATGCGACACGACAATCCGTTCGGCTCCGCCCAGGAGATCCAAGCACTCCAGCAAAGGTCCGCGTTCGTAGATCTCTGGTCTCAGATTGGCGGTTTAGCTCGCACGAGCGAAATTAGGAGCTCGTTCCCGCTAGCGCGTGCATTCTTTGCCGGGGCCATCTTTTTCGAATGGCTCAGGAGGGATCCGCACGTCCGGCATCCTATCGCCCGTCCCGTTTTCTTGCTCGTCTCGCCAGACCGAGTACGTCATCATGACCTTCGCGCTAGCTGTGCTGTCATTGACTAGACGCTTCGGACAGTCCGTCCACCGTGCGAAACTATCTGGCACGTTGGACGCACGCAGAATCGCCAATCCGACGTCTGAAGCATGTTTCACATGCAGCGACTGTTGCGAAAAAAAATCGGTGCGAGAGCCGACGCAGCAAGTGCGATCGCAAGGCTTCGTTTCACATGCTCCAACAACCGCGCGATTTCTGTCGGCGCGGCAGCCTGTTAGGACACGGACGGACGCGACGCGATTGACTTTGCCTAAAGTACAACAAAAACGTCTTAATAAACACAAACCTTTTACGAATACTATATGTAACTAGAATTTTTTTAAAATAATTAAGCATTAAACCAAAAGTTTTAAGGTGTCTAAATTTATTTTCGAATACGCAACTATCGCGGGTGAAAGCTGGCTAATGAACGGCTGGTTGACGATGAAGTGATCGCAGCAACTCTGCGACAAAATACCAACTTGGTGGAAACCAGTCGCAGAGCCGCTGCGACAGTGCGACTGCGATTTTAATCGCACATTTATTGGAAATCGCACCGATTTCGAACGAGAACCGCAGCATGTGAAACAGCCTTGAAGTGACCAACTTTTTCGCATCAGGCAGTCGTACTGCCGGATCGGACGTCGCATCGGATGGATTTTTTCCGCGCGTGTCTCGCGCTTTACTACGGAGCAAACTGTTATACCATATGAGCGACTTTCTAATATGGCTACCGTTCTTTTTACACTTTTTTACGTACAGAATAAAAAGAAGGGTTGCAGATTTTGTTGGCAAAAACACTTTTGATATGTAAAATCCACAGCTATAGTCGGTTTTTGCTCTTTTTTTCCTTAGGATTGAAAGCTCTCATTAGAACTAAAAGCTTAGCGTAAAGTTCTGGTAAAATCGTATACTCTTAAAAGTAAAAAGAAAAAGAAATGAATGTGTTCGTGTTAACTGTATTTTTTCAGTGTACCTCTTGTGGATGTCCCGAAATTTCATGGAAGTCAATATTACTCAACAATGGATGGTAACAGGACCACCATAATGCTCAAATTAAATATAGGAAACTTCGCAGCCACGCAAGTATACCGAACAAGTATGCGAATCTTTTAAAATTTCTCAATTTTTCAAAAGCAAAGATTGCAATAAAGTTTCTTTTTTTCCGAAGAAAGTTATTAATTTATTCAAGCAAGGAGTTAATGTTAAATTTAATCAATTCTATTTTTTTAATACTGCAATCTTTATTTTTAGTTCAAAGACGTTCCGAGCTTATTGATACTAATAAAATTTAAGAGGTGGCAGATTCAACAGCTGGGCAATGAATTTTGTAGAAATATGCGTAAATGATATGCCCCTTTAAAGGAGTCCAGATGCTATCAGCATTATGTATCATGTTCAATCTTAATTCCGTTAAAAGGCCGCAAGACGGTGCAGTTGGCAACAATGCACGAATAAATACCCCAAATATGCAAGCCACAATTTACAAATCGTATATGGTCTTGTTATTGCAGTAAAGAGCTTTTGCCGAGGAACAGTGCTTAATCATTTGTGTTCTTGTTTCGTGGTCTAAATTATAGCACTCCTTGCTAGTTACCTTATTCACTATTTTGCCTTCGAACATGAAAACACAAAAGTTTAAGTGCTGAGAACCCTTTCTAAGCTCTGAACTCGGTTTAGGTATCAACGTTTGACTAATACGACAAGTCTGTTGCTAGGTTACCTATTGTACCCGAATACGACTGCGCAAAGTGCATCTTAAAGCCAACAAGCTGGCACGTTAGAGAAGATATATTACGTCGAACGGTCCGCACGCCCAGCGACCGAGGCTTCACTTGCATATAAGACTCGCGGTGACTCCTTGATTATATTACGACGATCTCCCCGAAAAAAAAAAGAAAAAAAAGGTTCCATTCAAGAAAGTCGCGCGATACCTATCGTACAGCCGGTTATTATAAGTTCGGCAGATATTGGGGAGCTTTCTTTGATCGTTTGCTTTTTCGCAACGCCCAACTACGAGATCCTGATCTCTGCCGGCAAGGGTAACCATGCCCGTCTATGCACATTATCGACGTGTTCGTTGGGGACAGCGTAGCAGAGAGGGAGAAGCCTTCTACCCCAAACTCTCTTTTAGGGAGCATTAGTAGATCGTTCCAATAAGCCCGTTACACTCTTGCACCGAGTTCGACCGAGAGAGACCAAACCGGTTTTGCTCTTGCGATCTCTTAGGACCAGCTCGGCTGCAGCGGAGCTGGTCCTAAGAGATCGCAAGAGGCTTAAAAACTGGTTTGGTCTCTCTCGGTCGAACTCGGTTGCAAGAGTGTAGAACGGACCGTAACACCAATAGCGATACCCTCTACTTCGCTCATGCCTTTGCACATGTATCATATCGTTATCGGCTATCGCTATTGGAGGTATAGGAAGGACCTACTAAAACTATAGACACAGGACGACAGTATGTGAAATTGGTGTTTACGGAGCAGCACGTTAACATTACGTCCCGCGTGCACTTGGTCTACTCCAGCAAAACGTCGAATACGTTAAAGCGGGTTTCAGTTCAAGTTTTGTACGCATACGTCGATTGAATTTCCCCGCTAAATTTAAAGGGAAAAGCATCCCGTTAAATTAGCAAAATGTAGGTCGGTTAAGTTTTGCGTGCTACATTCTTGCGTTTTATTTTTTGAAAACATTTTTTTTATGAAACCCTAGCCCTAAACACAATCCGTCTGCAATCGCAGACCGATGCATTTGTTTAGAGCATGGGGGACAAACAATCGATGCAACAAAAACAAGGAGATGATCAGATTACTTGATTCCATGGCACCAAGTAACTGGATGATTACTTCCAAGGGTAGGCGTTGCTGCGCCGAATAGTTTCCTGAGTCGCATGCTTCTCAGAAGCCACCGTCTGAGTAGGTCTAAATTAAAAGGGTAAGGAAGCCAAATTTCGGAGCTCATCTTTTTGCTTCAACGTGAAGTGGGTTGGGATAGGACCTCACAAGTACCAATATGTCCAAGCAAAACACAAGGAAACATATTTTAAACTGGAATAAATAACAACTAAAGAACACCTGGTGGGTGTCTGTGAAACCACGATGGGAAGTACGCTCACTCATAGAAATTACTTGGGCCTGAACGCAGTACCGAGGCACTTTGGTGTAGAAAGGCACAGCGGAGTTGTCCCCAATTGGTTTCAATGTCAGGTGCGTGGCCTTTCCGGCAACGCTTGTTTGGGGTGGTTTGGGGATTGTGTCTGTGCGATGTAATGTCAACGCTACGAAATGTCAATTTAAACAGGCTCGAATGTCTATCTCTCTCGATGTTAGGATAACCGCCTTGATCGACAGCTAAGAGCTCGATGGCCACGAAATCAGCACAACCATTATCGTCACTAAAATGAGACGGCCCTCACGGTTCTACAAAGGGGTGAGCACAGAAACAAATCGCCGCGGCTTTTTGAGTGGCCTCGGGAATGCGGGAAGAAGTCGACGGTCGAAGAAGATACGCTTAAACTACAATAGGGCCAGAAAAAGCCACCTACAGCTGTTCACATTGGGAGCAAAACCGCGCTGGCACCGCTCCGTTAGATTGCGTCTTGGTGACCGCTTCGGGAACGATCTTTTTCAACCGATTATATATGAACCGCTGGAGGCATTCGCAACTCGATGCTGACGTGACGCTCGACAGAGAAGATTGGACCGGTATTGAGTAGCTCCTAGCAACTGCTTTAACTCGGCATGTGCTGGTGTTTCGCGTCATGTCGGAATAAAATGGACGTACTAAAAGAAGTGTAATTACCCACGTTGCGAAGGCAATCCATATGGCGTTCATTTGAGCTCCATAACACACAGAAAAGGAGATAGTATCGATGAGCGTCCCTTTCTTGACGAGCGCGTTCGCCACCGATGCATCTGAAAACACGGAAAAGACGAGGGGAAGAGACTGGCATCTAATTTACGATAACGAAAGAGGGGCATCGAAGACAAACAGACAACACAGGTTTCGTTGTATTTTGATCTTCAAAGTCCCTTTTCCGTTATCGTAAATTAGAAACCAACACGCTCAACCATCTTCATGAGACTGGCCTCTTACCGGAAAATAGGTAAGATTTTAAACTAATCATACGAGAAGGGTCCACAAAGGTCGCGTGGGCCTATTCCATTCAGCAAGCCAGCCGGTAGGTTGGCAGATAGTCTTGGCCAGGATCGTCGGAGTATCCTGCTATAGGCCTAGCGTTCTTAGCTAGTCCTTGGTGGTTGCTTGGTGAGTGGGATCGTAGCTTTTTTCCTGGTGTCCGTGGTTCCAGCGTTTGTCTCCGCGGGGTTCAGTTTCAAGTCCTCGTTTCTTGTCTCTTGCTGCTTGAAGTCGGGACGTGCGCGGAAAGCCAGAGCCTGGGAGAGCGCATAGAACATACCCATGGATCGTCGCGACGACGTAAGCGAGCGATGTTGTCGTCCACGGGGATTGGATCGTAAAGATTGATTGATTGAGTTTTATTGGCGCAAAAGCATCTCAGGCTATAGAGCGCCAAAGTCTGTGACTATTTCATATATAGTTTCTAGAGAAGAAAGAGGGCTCTAGTGGCCAGTGATATAATAAAAGGATGGACATGAATCTGTATAAAAATAATGTGGATGAAAAATTTAAAAATTGCCAAAGCAAGTTTAAAGTTGACGTAAAAGTCCAGTGCTTTCTAGGAATTTAAAAACATTTGTATGATTCATAAAAGGTTCATCTCCAAGCAAAAGAGCAAGGTGTAAAGGCATCTGTGCTGAATAAAACTGGGCAAAGTAGAATTGGCGGTATCTGTGATATGCGGGGCACTCAAGAAGGATGTGCACTACAGTCAATGGTT
>JAZHYW010027704.1:0-26556 GCA_037355805.1 Ixodes ricinus
AAGCAATACGCCATAAATCGCATGTGCTTCGTTCAGTTACGTATTACTATAATAAGCGATTTTAAGGCCCATGTCGGTACCCTAAACGCAGGTTAACGCACCGGCGTTTTCTTATGGACCATTGTGCCTTCAAACCTCTTGAAGTCTCTTAGGATGAGAGTACACAATGGCACGCCGACGCCATCAAGGTGGTGCCCCTGGAACTTCGTATCGCTAGAACGAAAGTTTTGCGGTATTTGCGACATCATATGTAGGTACTATCGTGAGAAACGGCCGTTTATCACATTGCCAAAAGTGTTTCGAGAAAAAGAAGGAAAGAATGGTGCGCGAAAACATATAGGAAATATGCAGACGCTGAAAGTCCTCTACGGCTACCGGACAGATGGCGCCAGTGTGTCATCTCGTCATAAAAGATTTTAAGAGGTTTTAATGCACAGGGTCCTGAGAAGTCGCATGTGGATAAACGGGCCTTTAGTGTACTAGTGCACCTGTATACGGTTAATAAGAACAGTGAACGGTAGAGCAAGCTGGTATCACTCAGAAACAATATCTCGCTGTATGTGGTGTTCGTGTGCTCAGTGCGGTGGAAGGATCTCACATTGCTCTTCACTCATGTTATCACTGTTGAGGCTAGGATAGCTTCTTCGGAGCACCGCTTGTGATGATAACATCAAATCATTTTTGAATCAACGGTTTTGTTTTCTCAGGAGCGTGTGAAACATCGTTTCCCGTCTCGAGCACTTGGCAGCGACTGTGTTACGGCGGCATTTTGTTTGCGTCTATTTCTTCGGATATTTTCGTGTGAACACTGTGCTTCCGGCCTCATATACAACGAACAGACGGCATCACTCTAAAGAAAATAACATTGAAGCAGATTAATTGAGCCGAGGTAGGTTCTTCTCTTTTCAGCCTATCTCCGTGCTTGTTTATTCGGCGCTGTTTTCTTATGCATAATGAGCCAATTAGTTGAAATCCCCACTTCGATGTAGGTCTTATAAGTTGCACAGTCAACACACCTATCGAAACAAAGCTCTCTCACTACCACTTCAAGGTTTAACGTGGAGGAAGCTCGCGGGCGCAGCTTTCTTCGAATAGCAGTATGCATCGAGGACCAATTTGTTTCGCACTGAGCCTCTGCGCCTCTAGTGAGAAACAGTGAAGGCGTTCCGCAGCTCATCGGTTCCTCGAATCGCATAAAAATAGAGTAAGTTCTCAGCGGGACTGTGTGCTCGTGCCGACGGTCAGACAACGCGCCACGATCTTCCCAAAGACGAGAAACTTCCCCTACCTGATGCAGTTCGGAACTGAATACTGAAGCTTGCGGTAGCAGCCTTCCTCTAAGTTTAGTTTACATCGGGGACCAATTACATTTCCACTGCGCTTCTACGCCTCTACCGAGGACCAGAGGAAGCCCGTTCCAGCCCGTCGGCGTAAGCAGTGCGTCCTTCAGTGTTCCCGAAGACGGGCTGCCGTTGCTTACCTGGTGCAGTTGTCTCCAGCGGAAGCATCCCCAGCAGCTGGTCGATGTGGCGGCTGCCATCGGATCAGGGGCTTACCTGGCCAGCGTCCGCTGCCGCCGGACGACGGCGCCGCCACGTCGCCATTCTGGCGGGCGCCCTGATCGATGGGGACACGCAGACGGCGCTATCGTCGCACGCCACGGTGTACGCGCACTGGGAGGCGGGGTCCTCTGGTGCGGCGCGTCGCCCACCCTTTCTTTTTGCCACAAAGTTGCGCGCGGGGGCGCCGAGCCGCGCTTCGATTAGCCGCGCCATCTGGTGTAGCAAATGCGTACGGCGTACGCGGGGTGGATGCGAATATAGATCCAGCGCAGTGAACAGGTGGCGCCTCGGTCGTCTGCGAGTCATAGAGAGGCTAGATCTAAGACAGGGAGCAACTCAAACCATAGAGAGCGTTTGGAATTTAATGGCGGACTGTGAAAATCGGTCGCAAGCGCGCACGCGTTTCCTACTCGCGTGGCGAGTGTCAAAGTGGGCAGAGAAGCTGCAGAGACCCTCGCAGGCTGCCAACGCTTTTGGCACCATCCTCGGAGCTTGTATTGCAAACGTGGCGCATAAAGCTTATGCCACCGATCCAGCAGTTGGAAACACTGTAATCTAGGCACACTGGTATAGTCACCGTGGCTCAGAGAAGACAACTCTGGGCAGGTTTAACCACTGAACGATCGGGCACGGATGCTGCGTCAGTGTTTGACAGAGTACTCGCACGCACACTTGGACACGTCACTAAAAAAAGTAAGCAATTACATTTACAATTACTCGAAGCTCAATAGTAATTAATTACAATTACAATTATCCTTCTATAAAAGTAAGTGACTGTTACCCCAAAAAGTAATCTGTTACCTTCGTGGCGTTACTTTCAACAATATTGTCCTCAAGTAAGGAAACAAAAGTGAAGAGGGTTATCCGGGTGTTTATTGTTGCCACCAGTCCCAAGGACTCACCTTGAGTACTTTGGGCAACGGCTGGCTCTCGAAAGCTTTGCTAGACATCTTGCCTCATTTCTTCGTGAAGATGTTGACTGCAACCCTGAACACCCTTTCAACTGAGGCACTAGATGAGAGTACTACCACATTGCTCCTCACGAATGCTTTATGCAGTGCATTGTGCCTCTGCAGCGAAGCGATAAACGTGGTTTTTACAATGAAGAAAGAGCAGAGCTTCGTCATTGCAGCGATTCCTGATTTGTCAAAATCGCAAAACTGTAGAAGTTTCGCGATTTTGGTACAACTGGCCAGACCTGGAATAAGAATTGATTTATGTAGACCTATCTATACCGGCAAATATTGCCAAACGGTAGAATACGGAGTTATAGTGAGACAGGGCATAGTTACATATGACAATTAAATAATAAATAAGGATTCGATTTATATTGTTTCTCCCTTGGCTGTGAACAGGTCAAGCCGTGGTTGAGACATTGGTGAACAAGATAATAAACCTTTTCTATATAAATATAAGTTATAAGGAAATGAAAACGCCAGGTACACTCCTAAAAACAAATAACTGAAACATCGGTTAAAACAAGGCAATGTTAACGCAAGTTTGCGTACGCGTACCTTTCTAGATGCCGTTCAAAATGCAGAGCACCGGCCGGCAATAGTGTACTCCAGTGTAGTCTCAAGATAGACGTCCGCTGAGGCTACGGGCAGCAAAGGGCAGATAACGAAGCCCCACTCAAGAGTTTTAATCCATCCTCAAGCTCCGGAATCTCCAGCTACATCAGCTTATTCTTTTTTTTTGTAAACATTTGTGTTTGAGATACGATGTGTCCTGCTGGGGTAAAAATAGGAAAGTAAAAAAAAAAAGCCCATTCCCATTTCCGAAGTGCTGCAAAAGGCAGACGCACAAAAAGGGTGAATGAGATGCAGATAGCCTAGCTAGAATTCACTAATAAAGTGGGCCAACCCTTGCAATAGGACTTAAAAAAAGCAGGTTTTGAAACTCTGGCTTAATAATATAAAAATCAGCTAAAAATACATCTTGTTCTCCATGAGATGTTGAGAAGCGTTCTAATAGAGGAGCGAAAAGTCGTCGCTTCTTGAAGAGGTTGTGGTGACGTCAGACGCCGAGCTCTGATTGGCTCCGACTGAAAGATAGTGTGTAGATCTCAAGGCAGCTTGCTTTGAGGTCTACCCACTGTCCTTCCAATGAGAACCAATCAGAGCTCGGCGTCTTTTTGACGTCACCACAACCCCTGCAAGGAGAAGCAGGCGAACTTTCGCTCCGCTTACCTTTTTTCGCATCAACGAACGATGATCCTTGTTGCGTACAACACCTTCACTTATTATCACATCGCTTTAGTAGATTTTAGGGTAGACGAAGCGTCTTGTCCTGTTGTGACATTATGAAAAGGGTCATATTTACTTTAACCGAGAAAGACGTTGTTAATTCTTGTCTGTGCAATTATGCCTCGAGCTTCTCGAAGAGGCACACAATCACTTGGTGTTGTCTCTCCCCGTCTTCGATTGCAAAGAAGAAAAAAATGGAACTAAAAAAACAGTTCATAACCTGACCCCGCCTTTTTTTCAGAGTATACTTATTTTTAAATGTTTGTTAGAGTATGCAAAAAAAATAGGCATTTTCAGGGGTTTGGTATTGTAAAGAAATGCTCTGTGGGACTGGAGAGTGTCAAGCCTAATTTTGCGCTGGTCATCAAGGCGAGTGACAGCGTGACTGCACTCGACTTTACCAAAATTAACAATATTTTTTTTCTCTCTAAGGGGTGGCGGGGAGTGGTCGCTGCTTAAAAATGTACCGATTTACAAGCAATCCGTTGCGTAAGTAGCTAAGTAAATTACTTTCCAATTCCTCTAACAAGATATGTAATTATTCCATTACAAAACTTACTGATAAATGTAAGCGATTACAAGTAATTTTGTTACTTGTAAGGGATTACGTACAAGTCAGCTTGCACGTTCGACCCCGAGATCCGGTCTAATTATTGCGGCCGCGGGCCGCCTCAGAGTTGCGAATATTTTGCGCAAGATGTCGCTGCCTGTCGAACTACGGTGTCTGAAGAGCTGTCTACGGCTGGAATGTTTACTGCGTCCTCCAAAGCGGCCCTTCGATTGCCGTCTGATGACGTCATAAAGGCGTCATGTTGTTGCTTGCCGTGATACTGACGGTGGCAACGCGATGCTCCCTTACAAAAATATTTATCGGCTTTCTAGAGAACTTCTATAGAAAATAGTGCATAGAGGCTATGAAAATTCTAAAGAAAATCTACCCACTTTTCTACCCACTGCCTATAGCTATTTGACCGGTTTTTTGTAGACTTTTTATAGAACATAGTGTATAGAGATTAGTTAGCAATTGTATGAAACTTCTATAGAATAAAGATAGAGATTCTAATAACGCTAAGAAAAAATATGAAAACTAATTATAGGTTTGTGACAATACGTCTGCAGAAACATGGACTCGCAACTTGCCGTGTTCATATACGCAGACATTACAAACACACACGCCACGGAGCAATCATAACACTATTAATTCAGTAGTATCGACTGCTACACCGCTTCATACAGCATTTTGTACCCGGAACCACCAGAACCGCCACATCCGACACCCTGACACCCGCCTCCTGATACTCGATTGCTTGTCAGTTTGGGACCACTTTCGATGCCATGGGTGGTATGGAACGGCAAACACACCGACCGAGGACGCGTTCAGGGCACCACAGTTTCAACCCTAATGGAGGACCGCAAAGGGCGCTGCGAGCTGCAAGAGCCAGTCTATACAGCTCGGAGGGTGTGACGCGACCTTCCGGTTGGGCGGAGAGATTTTCACCCGACGATATGTACCGCTGCGAGCGCTACGAGCCATGTTTTAGTCAATCTGCTGCTCCACGCTTGCCGCTTGACTTCGAACTCTACGCGTGAACCTTCGTTGAACCTGAGATTCGACGCCGAACATCGAGGTTCAACCGGTTCGGTTCGCCCAACCTTCCAACTCTTGTCAAGACTGGACCAAGTTCGACTTTTGAAGGGCGCTCCCCAACTTCTAAACAACGTCTTCAAATAAGAGAAAAAATACTTTATATTGTGGATAAAAAAATTCTAGTAGGCGCTACGGGGTCGAGAAGTGTCACTTTGGTAAATGGCGTCAAACCGAAACTAAACAGGAAAGAGCGCCGGTAAAGTTATCGCTCCGCCCTTCCGGATATGCGATTCGTCATTATCGCGGCCGGCTCCACCTAAGCAAGTGGAGCCGGCCGCGATAATGACGAATCGCATGCCCGGAAGGGCGGAGCGATAACTTTACCGGCGCTCTTTCCTGTTTAGTTTCGGTTTGACGCCATTTACCAAAGTGACATTTCTCGACCCCGTAGCGCCTACTAGGAATTTTTTTATCCAAATTTGACGACACGGCTAGACCATACTGTGGTCGATCTTCAATCCTCTAAATACATTATGTGCCCTCAAGTGAAAAATTAAAAAGTTATTTAAAACATTTTAGTTAATTAGCTAACTAATTACCTAATTTCACCTTTTTTCTAGAGGCCGCCATGGCCACTAACACTTCCCCAGGGCTCAAATTACTCTATCTCACGTTCCCTTTTTTTGAAAATTTGGTGCAGCTAAAAAAAAAAACACCCTGTATAGATTACTCTCCTCACATACTGCTTCCGCACCCTCCTCCCCTTTCGTGTCCTGAGGCTTCCTCCTTCGTATCCTCTCCTACTCCTCCTCTTCTATACCCTCGCCTCCCTCCCCATACCCCTCCCTTTCTGTACCCTCCTTCTCCTCCTCCTCCTCCGCACCCGTCCCTCCTCCTCCTGCGTACCCTCCCTCCTCCGACAGCTTCCCTGCTAAATTTAGATGGAAAATGGACGCCACGTGACTTCAACACCAATTCAATTTCTCCGCTAAATTGAGCGACTCGAACATAAATTCAAAAATTCGGACAACTTTAATTATTTCTTAATAACGTGCATAACGCAGTGCAGCGTCGCTTTTGGCATTGCGATTTTAAAACAGAGAATCGGCCCACGCACAACGAAGTGCAAAATACGTTATGAAATTTCACGAATATACACTCGCAATGGGAAAAATGGGAGTACGTTTTATGTTCCAAGATTTTTTAACGCCTTACCAGATTAAATTTTTTTATCGAAGTATATTTTAACCTAAAGAAAAACATGAAGAAATTGTATAATGATCGGGACAGACATTTAAAAAAATTCAAGTGCCATCAGTTGACTTCAGGCTCTGTTACAAATGTGGAGTATGTGCTTCTACTGCCATGTCACGCCACAAAAGACTTACATTGGCTTAGGCAGATCTACTTCTTTGTATTGCCATATTTGATGATTATAATTAGGTACTATTATTAATATTTATTGATTTTTAATTATTATAAATATTAATTAATATTACCCATATTAGTTCATAAAAAGTACCATGGCACAAGTTCGCGCGTATTAGAGTGAACTCTGGGTCTCAGTTAAACGGGAAACATTTGGGGTATTTTTAGGACATATTGACCATATTGGACAGGTTTTACAAATGTGGACACGACATATTACTTGAACACGGTGAAAAGCGACACTGCAGCCAAGCTGCCCGTTCATCCCCTCCCCCGTCCCCTTCCCTTTCCCAAGCTTTCCTGAAGAAGCGCAGTCTGCCGCGGTGAACGGTACTGTCAAGCACCAGTGAAATGCGAACATCGGAACGCGTGTCCTATGACACCGGCTACGCTACCTAGAGGCAAGTGGAAACTCACAAATCTACGGAGTAGAAAATGCGCTGCGAGGGTGCGCGCTTACTCAACACCGACTAGAAGACAAGGCCGTAGTGCTGAATGAGATGGCGTCATCAGAGAAGGCCAACGCTGGGCACAGATTGGAAACGAGTGCTGCGTCAATGCTCTGCTTCGAGTCAAGATTGAGCCGAACATTGACGCATTCATGTCCGATCTGTGACCTGCGCTGGCCTTCGCTGATGAAGATATCTTTATCAGCATTACGGCTTTGTTATCTAGGAGGTGTTGACCTACTCCGATATGTATACCCTCCTACTAGCCCCTTTCCTCTGCTCGGCAGATTTATCAGTTCCTAGTTGCCACTAGGTTGCGCAACATGTATCGAAGGTCACGCACTCCCATTTCATTCGTACCCGATCGTACGTGTTAAGGTGGGTTTCAACGCTTTCAAAAATTTTGTTTAACAAAAGATGCTCGAAGTTGTCTTCCTTCTCTCCGTGTGTCACTTATGCATATCCCCTTGCATGCCTCAGTCGTTCCAGCAAGGTGCCGGCTACAGTATTATTCACCAGTTCTAGTCACACACATCAAGACTCAAAAAAAAAAGAGCGATTCACACGGTCCTCTACATCGACTATAAAATCATTAGAATTACTCCGAACACCAATGACATCCCTATTTGTTTCATTCACCAGATCATTTCGCAGACGACTGCTTCCTTCGTCGTACAATTTCGAATAGCAAGGTTCAGACATCCAACAAGCTGATTTATTGCACATTCGCGCTCGGTGTGACAAACACTCTAGAATGATAAATCTCACATAATGAGAGCTCTATGTTTAGCTGCTGAAATAGACATTTCTAAATTAAAGAGTCCAGGTGAGAGTTGTTTTCATTTTATTGCTCTTGTAAAATGTGTAGTCAACGTACATTTAAAAAGAAGAAGCGTGCTACCACAATTCATTCGTACAAAATGATGTTAATTATCAGCACCCATTTTGTTATTGTCGATAAAATAAAATCCTTCTTATTCATCGCGCAGTGCTGATCGGAAATCATTGTCAAAACAGAAGACACTTGTTCCTTGCCCTTCTCAGAACTGGAGGCTAACTTCCAAAGACCCATGAACATCTGGAAGGCTTTCCGTCCTCAAAGAGATCAGTGAGCATAACCGAATGGTGGTGAAGCCCTCGACCCCACTCTTAACACAGCGATCAGGATCAACCTTGTGGTGAATGTCCGCGTGCTCAAACTGGGAACGCACAATTTTCACTCCGAAGGTTTTTATGAACGGCCACCTGGCCCCATGGTGGTTCTCTCGGTTATTAACGCAAAGTTGAATAGCCAAGCAAAATACATCACCAGCCCACTCCCAATCTAACTCAAAGAGCGCCCCGTAGTCATCGATTAAGAAAGCTTCGCTACAAATATGTTCTTTCTTCTCCAGTACTTCTTTCAGGTCGGGCACACACCATCGTACCTTGCGAGTTTGAGCACGACAGAGGGCGCTGACCTCAAGAAGTCTTCGATTAGACCCAGGGTGTCCCGTAAATACATCAACGCAAAACGTTGCCATGTCATCAAGGCTATCTGCGGGCGAACTCTCCCCACTGCACTTTGACAAACTTCCGCCACGGCTTCCAGTACAGCTTGAGAGCGTCATTTCAACAATTGGTGCTACCCTGTCGTCCCGCAAAATACCAGAGATTGCACAAAGAAGTGTCTGGATGGTTTCTGGTGGCAGTCCGTACTTCAAATCTCGCGCAACGGAATTGAGGCTTGACTGGAGCTCGTAGTTTTGGTCCCTGAGCTCCGCGAATGACTGCCTGAATACGGCGCACGCCTTCTCCAGATCGCTGAGGACAGGTCGTGTAGGTTCCGCCGCTCGCTCACCGCTGGCAGGGCTGCAGTTATCCGCGCAGTGCTGAACGAGGTGTAACCGAGGTACGTCCTGGTGGCATCGAGCACACGAAACACGATGGTGGACGCAGTCGTTCTCGAAGTGCTCGAGAAGCGCAGACACTGGTCCTGTGAAGTTGCAGCCGTGAGCGGAGTTCCAGCAACGCACCTTCAGCTTGAAAACAGGTCCCGGATGCAAGTCAAGAAAGTCCACGCTGTCTACGTTGCAAGGTTTGCCGTCAAGTGGACACCTGCTGCCGCATGCCACGACACCCTCGTAACACGTCTCGCACAGTATATGCGAGCACGGGAGAGCCGTCGCCCGCCGGGCTAGGACTCCGCAAAGTCCGCACAGTCGGTCGGATGGCAGAGGTTCTACGAAGTCCAGCGGTCGCCAGTCGAGACCCGGGGCGAAGCCGGTGACACAGTGCATGGTACCTGCGTCTTCGAACACTGGAAGATGCGAATCGTGAATACGATGCAGGCACGAGCGATTAAAGCACCGCTTCGGTTTGTGGCCTTCTGGCACCCACGGTGCTGTGTTTTGTCAGAAGTCTCCGCCCTATAAACCACGAGCAAAATATCTTAGTTTTGCGCACGCGCTCGCCGCGGGGAGTGCCCGTATCAGGTGACGATATCTGATAACAATATACCGTGTTGCGCATTTTTTTTTAATTGGCACCATGACTGAATAATTTTAGTGTCGTGTAAGAATGACTGCGATATGTGATCAATCAAAGTACGTTCACTTTCACTTTTTCCTCAACATATTATATCGTTGTGCCGAAATTATTTTCCTGTGTCACGTTTTGTCTGTTTTAATTTATTGGAACCCACGTCTGCAAAGGCTGGCGATTTGTTTTTTTTACGGATGCTATTGAATATCAGCTGACTCCTATTTTTTGGCAAAATTTTAAAATATGCACGGCTGACTCGCGATGTCTGTTGAAATGAGTGCCATGCATCAGGCGCCTCTTGTTCCTATTCTCCGTTCCATTTCAAGCCTGACCTTGGCCGAGACTTCAGTTCGACGGAGACAATCAAGCACGGCAAACGTGTGTTGTGTCAAGGTGCTAGTGGTCTTTGCAGGTTTCCTAACTCCGACTAAATCAACCACGCACAAAAAAAATGCGCAGGAGCATCGCGCAATCCTTCTGCTCGATTGGTTTAGTCGGTGACGGCAGACGCACAAAGATTATGAGGGCCGTGTCGACGCACTTTTAACGCTGCTGAATTGGCTCCATTGGGACTAAGCCTCAACTCCTGTGGGACTTAAAATGGAACGGACAGTAGATGACTAAATCAACACCACAACAATAAATAAAGCTTGCGAATAGCCTTCTCGGATCTTGAGGAACGTCATCGCAGTAGGATGGCGCCAACTCAGCACTTGTGCACCGAGCTTGACTTGGAGCGTCCCTTGACAAACTATGCGGAGCGCCAGTTCGTTCGATTCTTGTGCAGGGGTTGCGATGATGTCAGAAGGCCGAGCTCTGATTGGCCGATTGAAAATGAAATAGTGGGTAGATCTCGAAACATCTGGCATCGAGGTCTACCCACTATCCTTTCAATCAAATCCAATCAGAACTCGCCGCCGTTCTGACTCCACCGCAACCTCCCACGTAAGAAGCGGACGACGTGCTCTCCGCGTTGAACGAGCGGCCGAGCGGAACGCTGACTCGGCGCTCAAGTTCAAACTGAGTCGACGCGCAGTTTCACTGCGATTACGTTAATGTTTAGGGCACTGGCTTATGGTAGGTGTTGACTAAACACACTTCGAATAAGCGTTGTACCGGGTATCAAAGAGAAAACATTGCCATGTTTCTTTCACCGAGAGAATACACTTCGCGTCACCGCACGCCCACTCCCAGACACCCTATAGGTACCGAATAGAATGGCAGCCTTCTAAGCCTGTATAAACACAGACAGGGTGTATAACAACACCAGGGAGGTCTTTAGGTTGTCCGCCTTCAACACGAACTTCCTATCGTTGATAACGTGTCGGCGTCTCGTAAGGCCGGCTTCGGACGGGACGATTTCTCCCCGCAACTTGACGTCGCAAACACGAGACACAGTTACGCGCTCTAAACTTTTTGTTTTACCTGTATATGGCGTTGACAATACTAACCGTTCTTTCTGAAACGGTTTTTTCCCCCAAACCCGATGAATTCCACACAAGAGCCAAGTCTTTAGTTGTCATCATCACTGGCATGGGGTGACACGTGAAAGTATCGCGTCCCTGATCGACTGCTGCCGCTTCAACACTTATGACGCGAAGATGACACGCCAGACGTATATCGCTCTGATGACGAAAACATTGTCGCACCATAAGGTGACATAATCACGACAGACCTAGCATTAAACATAGAAAGTCGCACAGCTTGATATAAAATTCACCATTCTGCAGTGAAATGGTCCGAACGTTTCCGGTCTCTGGACAACGTATGCGCAAACACACCCACACCGAATCAGCAGAAAGAACTTTAATGCATGTCCCAATCATCAATCGAAAACATTTTACCAAAGGGATATGCGAAAGCATTCCCACACGTAAGCAGTATTTTGTGTCTCTGCCGTATTTTTGTCTGTAGTGTTTACAATTTTTACGAGTAAAGAGCTTCAATCACTTATTGTTTCAACGTAAAAAATTTTTTCTTAAGTAAGTCGTAGCTAAACGAGTATTTTTTTTTTACTTTAAACGGATGATCACTCCTAGGGAATACAGAGGTGAGAGGAGAAAGATATAAGTAGGTAGTTACACCAGTTTAGCCAAAATATACATCTAATAAAAAAATTTTAGGCTCAACGTTTTTCTTTTATACTTTGTTTCAACTAAAGTCCACACGCATCCGACGCTGCGAGCTGCTGGGAGCAATCAGGCAGCTTCAAAAGCTCCCCATTCTGGTGTTCGTCATGTTTATGGATGTGTTTTATCATCGCTGAACTAATCATTAACAAAAAAAGGCCCAGTGACTTGCGCTTTTGACGCTGTTTGATTGTCCAATTAGCTCGTAGCGTCGTCTGCGTCTGGATTTAGGCCAAAGCGCAGAATAGACCTTCGCAGCGCTTATCCCCCGGTCGAAACACGCTGAGTCACTGAGCTGTGGACGCATGCGCAGCGTCTGATATACCGCACAGAAGTGCAACAGTGCATGCTCAGAAGGCCTTCCACAGCCCAGCAGAATAAAGATGGCAGCGCGCAGAAGGAGATTTTTCGCAAAGGCCTACACTCTTAAACAAAAGCTAGTAGTATTTACTAGGTAAGACTTAGTAACCGCTTGTCACATAGGTTACTAGGTACCTAGTAACCTTAGGTAGTAACGGTCAAGCTAGTAACGGTT
Source organism: Ixodes ricinus (assembly GCA_037355805.1). NCBI lineage: Eukaryota > Metazoa > Arthropoda > Arachnida > Ixodida > Ixodidae > Ixodes > Ixodes ricinus. Next base: position 12,461 of record JAZHYW010027704.1, read on the forward strand.
ACTAGGTCAAGAAGCTAGTAACTGTTGCTAGCCTCAAAGTAGAATCCATGTATTTTACTACCTCTATCTAGTAACGAGCGCAACCTCCCGACGGAAGGCCGGAAACGAAACTAGTCACGTGATTTCCGGTGGAAAAAAGAAAGGTGGGGGGTTATGCTACTTACTACCAGGTGGCAGGCGCAACAAAAATTGAAACTGGAAAATGAGTAATCCAGGCGGCGCTAGTCACCGTCCAATTAAATGTACACAAAGAAAGGACGCCGTCTATTTATAGTTTATTTCAATTCTTCCACATTCGCAAGTAGATACATATAAACAGGCACACCCCCATTTTTAGCACACAATCAACAAACAAACACACGATCACTCTGATCGCTAACTTACGGGCGGGGGCAGTGGGAATCGAGCCCAGGAGGTTCCCACCGCTTACGCTTACGAGCTGAGACGCGTTAGCCCTCTCGGCCACTTCCTCCCGGCTAACTTCCTTGACTTCCCTTAAAGGGCCCCTGAAAAGAAAAAAAAAAAGAATATTTTTTTAAACAATCTAATTGGGACACTCGTGTCAAAAAATAAATTTTACGCCAAAAAAAAATTTTTAGAGCAATATTGGCGGCGAGAGATTTATTTGAAATTTTGCGCGTAAATTCCAGGTCATTCAGCTCGGCTTCTCATTGGTAACGATGGTCGTTCAAATCAGCTTCTCATTGGCGAACAGAATGAGTGATAGCTCTGATGTTGGTTATAAAATCTTCGTGATCTCTTGAAATCGCCTTTTGAATTACATATTTTTAGGTTTAAGAAACAATCCATCGAATGAACGTCGTCATTGTTTACAAACGTTTTACAAAATCGTTACTTCCGTTCGGATAAAACAACAAACAAAAGCTTCGCCATTTTGTTTTTCTGTCATGGTCGCCGTCTTGCAACGCGTCTCGCGTCCTCGGGTGGTTTTATAGTTTTATCGCGTTTATATGTGAAGACCTACTGAAGAGGGCTTGTTGCTTCACATGACGGACTGATCCGCGGACGGTGACATGTCTGCGGTTCGTCTGTCTCCCAAGCGCATCCACACGAGGGAGACGACGAGCAGACGACAGCGAGGACGGACCGAACCTGGTCGCCACCCTACAGTGCCGCGAAACTCCAACATCGCACCGTGGCACCGTTGTCCAAGAGAGAAATCGACGTTCGCTACCGCGATAATGAATCGTACGCCGCTGTTACGTACAGATCGAGACAAAACACCGTGATAGGCTTCGCGCGAAGCGCCACTAGCTTTACTAACCCAAAGCATGAGAGTGATACAGGCATGGTCCTGTTCGAGAAGGGTTCCACGTAGAAGCGACGAAGTTCTGGGCTCGCGAAGAGGCGTTTGGAGATGCCTTTACGCACTCCGCGCTCGTGCACAACACTCAAGTTCACCACAGCCACAAGAGAGGTCTTGCTCGGTGAAATCCTGAATGGACGTGCAAGAATCATCGCGGCGTGCTAGACGAGTTTTGACGGAAGCTTCCTGACGCGGATCCGGAGGAGTACACGAACCTGCGTCGCGTCAGCCAGACAAAGTTTCTGCAGTTCCTTTCACGCGTGGAGCGAAGAAACGCCCGACAAAATGAACCAGCGAACGCACAAAACACAACGATGCGCCACTTTGTTTTCATTGCCCAGAAACAAAAACAAGAAAACAATGTACCGTTGCCAGACTAAACGCATTTCAAGTCAATCTCCCGCCAAAAATCCGCGAGTGAAAAAGGCGCTTGACTTTATCAGTCTGCGCGTCCGCGGACGAGGCGCGGATTGCAGGAATCAATGACGTGCCGGTCACTTGGTACACGGTCTGAGGAAGAAAATCGCGATTCAGTCCGTCGTGTGAATTGGTGTGAATCGGCTGTACGACGCGGTACGACGTGCGACCGGCAGACACAGCAAGTACCAATGGCTCTCGCACGGGGCGCAGCCAAGCCAGCCAAGCAGCCAAGCCGATCCACTACGAAGAGGCGGAGAGTACCTCTCCTCCACGCGCCCGAAATGCCGAGAGAGAGAAAAAGTGGAAAGGAGGTGACTACCGACTAAATTGCGTCTAACGCAGTCAATATAGCTCTAAAGCTTCTTTTTTTCGCGTAAAATTCATTTTTTGACACGCGTGTCCCAACCAGACTGTTTTGAAAAAACTTTTTCTTTTTCTTTTCAGGGGCCCTTTAAGAGTGGAACGCGATGGCGTTATCGGGCCCCGTTCGCCTCGCCTTCTCGTTCGCTTCTCGTGCTCTTCCTGCCGGTGAGCGGGGAAGTGCGGTGGACCCGCAGGCGTGCCTTGCGTGTCTGCCGCATTAGACGCGCTACCGACTAGGCCACGCAAGGCCTAGTAATGCAATAAAAAAAAGACGCAAGGCCTAGTCAGTAACGTTGTCTGGCTTGCGATCAAAGGGTCGTGGGATCGAATCCCGCCTAAAATTCTTCAAATTTTGCTCTAAGGCAAGTTAAATACTTTATAAGGAGAAATCATCTGAGACATGTGGCGGCCTTTGATTGGCTTTACACGTAATATTTTTAATCACTTTCATTCCACGCGTGACGTCACGTTTCACGTGAGTGTTGCGGGTTGATTAAAATTTCCGCGTGACGTCATGTAGCGGTGACGTCAGGACCCTAGCAACCAATCAGGATTTTCGCGTCACGCTGGCTTTTCTGCCACGCCACCGAGGCCGCCGCGACGCGAGCTCCTTGATCGCGTTAAAAGATGAGTTCACGCAGAAACTTATTTTAGGAATGGTTTACGTAGGGCCCCAGAAAATTAAGTGAAAATCGGGCGGTCAAGTGAGTCTGTCACGAGTGATTTGGGTGGCTAGTGCTACGATTGCAGCATAGATCGAATCGGAGACAAGACATTCTCACCCGTGTTTATCTACCAGATTGTGTTCCACGCAAAAATGTGTCCGTCTGTGTCTGATACTGTTTTTTTTATTCGCCAGGACCTTCGGTGAACATGTAAAATTAAATTGCCGTAAATTCAGTGCATAAGTCGAGTTTTGTTTTTTCTTTAAGTTGTTTTTTGTGCGTTTTATGGAATGGTGCAAATTGTATGCATTTTTTGATAAATAGAGATCTTAAGTGTGCAAGATGTAGGCTGTATCGAGCGACAAAGGAGCAACAGGAGAGCGCGCGCAGATGGCCGCTTTCCGGTTGTTCTAAGTTGTGTGTTTAGACAACAGAGAGTGAGTCAGCCCTAGTGGGCGTTTCATGTCTTCGCTGTAGGTGAAAAATTTAGCCAGTGCAGACTGCGAAATTTAAGTTGCATCACGCAGTAGTGATACACGATCGCCTGGCGGTACGATGCCCGTCTAGATCGAAACGGGCAGGGGTGAGGATTTAACCGCAGATATTATTTATCTGTTTATTTTCAAATACCTGCAGCGCCAGTGGCGTTATAGAAGAGCGAGAAAAAGTAATGAAAAACAACAGCATTACAGTAAAACGTATTGGGCAAATGGGAAGAGAGCAATGACTACATGCAAATATGTGCATAAGAAAAAAAGGCACACAACCACACGCACACAAAAACAAACTATGAGATCACAGAAACGATGAAGGCAGTAGGAATAATTCCTGAAAAAAAAGAAGATTATATTTTGTAGTGTTTACAGTTTCGAAGGGTAAAGAGTTCCAATCAATTATTTTTTAACCAAAAATTAGTTTTAAATAAGTCGTAGTTAAACGAGTACTGTTTGACTTTAAACGGAGGATCAATCCTAGGGGATACGTAGGTGGAAGGAGAAAGATATAATGAGGCATTTAACCAGTTTAACCAAAATATATGTTATCAAAAAATTTTACGGACGTTTTTCTTCCATATTTTGTTTCACCTTTAAGTTCACACGAATCCGACGCTACGAGCTGCTGGGATTAATCACACAGCACCAAGAGCGCACCACCTTGGTGCTCCTCTTGTTTCTGAATACGTGTTCTATCATCGTTGAACCAATCATAAACAGAAAAGGCGTAGCTAGTGACTTGCGCTTTTGACGCTGTTTGATTGGTCCAATTAGCTCGAAGCGTCGGGTGCGTCTGGATTTAGGCCGAAGCAATGTATACGGCGAGCAAGTGTTCCAAAATGCGTATTTGGCGCATTAGAAAGCAAGGAGGAGCACTCCAACCAAAAAGCAACATAGAGAACACACGATGATGAGGCGGCCGAGCGTGCACCGTGATTGGCTGGGGTCGGGGTAAACAAACACACGAGATGCGCAAGGAGCAGACCAACTTGCTCGCCGTATAGTTTCCATGTTTTCCCAGCCTGAGATGCTCTTCACTTGCGTCACACTTACAGCACGAATGTAATTTTTTAGACAAAACCGAACCGCGCTACTTTGCACTTCTCAAAGTGCAGCTCTTAGGTGCCCCTTTCCGCGTTTTCCGGCGTCGCCGTTGGCGTAGCCGCCCCTCTAAATTGACCTTTTTCATAGTTTGGCCACGATCGTGGCGCGCCCTCGCGGGAATCGCTCGAAACACTTTTGGTGGCTCCGAGACCGTCTCTCCGTCGTCTGCGCCAGGCCTGGCGTGTCTCCCGGTTCATGTGTTTACATGTGTTCTCTGGTGGCGTTCTTCTGTCTTTCACCATTCTGAACGTGTATTTCTGTCCTCGTTTCGCGTGCATATTTTCTTCGAAATGGCCGAGGACGACCTGGGGCCCTAATCTGAACACTTAGCAAAAAAGTCGGCGAGAAATACGGTGGCTGTGATTCGCAGGCGCCAAGGTCAAGTGCGACACCGGCCAATCGCAGCCGCCGAATTTCTCGCCAACTTTTTCGCCAAGTGTCCAGATTAGGCACCTGGAGCATTAACAAAAGCCACTGTTTACGATATAGAGGATCTCGTTCGTTTTTATACCTTCAGGAATGGATAGACCGCCGACGCCGCATCGGTTCCTACCATCGACTCGGAGTCACTTAATCATCACTTCGGTGTCGCGTCTTGCAAGCAACTAAAGAAGGAGTCGGCTTTCAAGGCAGAGTCGCAGAGTGTTCTGTAAGGAAAGTAATGGTGCCCAGTTTCGATACCGACCCAACCATTCCCCTTGTGCGGAGCTTGTAAGCTCCGTTTATGAGGCCCGGCCACCACAAACAGCTGATTTTGCTCTCCTTGATCGCTTAATTAAGTTCTACAAGTTTATTGCGTTCATCACTTCGCCGTCCTGTGCACCGCGTGAGCGCACGGGGTATCGCCGTATTCGGGAATGTGTAAACAAACTCGGACAGTGTGAAATCCGGGCGGTCTTTATATCGCAAAGGCTTGCCTGCACCGTCAAAAAGTAAGGAACGGTATGTTAGAAACAATCTCTCTTCGAATTCGGCACGTTTACGAGCCTTCGACAAAGTGGCCCCAGCAAACAGGGGAGTTTACGATTGATTGCCAAGGCATTCCATCGGGGTTCTGTCTCCGTAAGGCTTAAATTCTTTTCGCACGCTTTAAATGTTTTGTTTTGCCAGTGACTGAAACTGTTTGTGTTTTTTCTTCACTTTTAATGTGGCAAGACGCGAATGTGTATACACCTTTTTCGTTTAGCCTCGCACCCAGCCACGTTGTCCCCTTATCCGGTATGCGTTCCGAACAAAAAGCAAGAGATTCCAACCCCGAACAAGTAAAAAAGTATAGAAGGGTCATAACAAGAACGACTGACGGTTGCAATTAAAACGTCAACACGTTCTACTGTCGAGGCGAGAAGAAAGCGATGTTTTCACGCATACCGGAAGTTCCAGAATCGAAGATGGCGGCACCCACGTAGAAAAGGTGTTATTGAAGAGCGGAAAGCTTTATCTTGTTATTCTTTACTTGAGAACCGGCTACGGCATGATTAAGTCACACAACCTCGCGTGCACATTTAATGTCAACGGAAATATAGTAACAGTGCAGGCGAGCTGGTGTAAGTTGAACATTATGATAAACTTGATATACGAGTACATGAAAGGAAAGAACATCGAGGACAGGGATGGAAACAGGACTTCTTTCAAGAAGTCCTGCTTCCTTGATGTTTTATCCCTTCATGTATTCGTATCTATTCATCAACACGCTCGTTTTCAGTTATTAATCCTGAGACTGGGGTAAGAAAAGGAAAACGCAAAGGAAGGACAGGCAACGTCTGAAGAGACGTTGCCTTTTCTTTTTCTGTCTTTTTTTGCGTTTTCGTTTTCCTGACCAGTTTCAAGTCTACCATCATGTTCACATTTGCTGTATTTTAGTTAAAAGCAGAATGTCCCGCCATCACACTGATGACCCAGCCACCTAACACGGGGAATTCGCGTCATAGGCTTTTGAAAGCAGGGCAAAAAGGGCGGGTTGTTTGACATCAGGTGCTTTCGTGCCCCACCCGCAAAAGGCTGCTGAAACTCTGTAAAATCTTGCATTTGAACCATTTTTGCTGTTATTTGGGTGGTGAGGAATGACGAATATGAAGCCTAGCCACGAGAAAAGCGTAGGAGTCGAGCCTAACCAAGCACTGTCTGAGCAACCAAGCGGACGAGAGAGCCACCAAAAATGGCGACTTTGCCTTTCCTCCCCTCTCCCAGAGTCGACGCATGCGCCTAGCGATCTCTGAAAAAGGTCAATTTAGCGGGAAATTGAATTGGTGTTGAGGCCACGTGACGTCAATTTTCCCGCTTTCAGAAGGGAAGGAAACCGAAAAAAAAACATCCAGTCATCGCTGCAGGTAAGGCACACGAGCAAGAGATGGGTCGACAACGTTAAGCCTTTCGTCGCCGCTGCTCTCGTTTGTGGTATACTTTTGATACTTGTTTCCCGTCGTTTTTCTGTCATCACCGCAGTCTCAAATAGTTCTTTTTTTTTTTCGCTTGATACTACGGCATTTACGTGGATTCGTGAAACAAGTCCTGCTGCGGTTTGAGTGACATGTGTGACAACTATTCAATGATGACTCTGGTCGATTATCGATAGACTCTCTTTCGACAGAGATATACTTCTTGGAGTTCGTGTTCAAGTGTTTTCGTCACGGATATTGTGGGGACGTATGGATACGATCGACAGGTGAGAAACCACTTATTTACGGGCTTCCTTGGTCATGTAGGACGCAAATAAAGTGCTGCAGCCGTTTTTTTTTTAAATCACGTGATAGGATGTAATTTTGTTCTTTGTCGTGATCCGTGTGGCAGTTAGTCGACATTTGTAAATATGCGTGGTAATCTAGTTTTCACTGGAAGGTGAAAAGCAAGTTTGTGTGATTATTGAAAGTGCGTTGTTTGTGGTTATGTGTTTATTTAGACTAATGTTATTTTATTGACTTTACCGCGTTTATACTAGGATCTTCACTGTATTATGGTAATAGTATTATTATATACAATATAAGTCAGATTTTGTTCTAAGGCAGCTCGAGCCCATAGGGAGAAGTAAATTAGTTGACTAAGCAGTAAGTTTAGTACCTCTGCCACACAGAAAACTTAATATATTTTCATTCAGTGATATGGGATTTAATCAGTTCGCGGTCTTGAGTGAAGCTGATTTGTCGACCCCATAATGTCATTCGACCGAAATTACATGAATTTCGCCATGTGGATGGGGTATAATGCAAGAATTCAGTGACTGCACGCAATACCATCGCTTACATGATCGGAAGGGACACTTGTCTGTCGTGTCCGCGTTCACTACGTCTACCTGACTTTTAACTAATCTGTTTTGCTGCGTCCAATGACTCAGTGTCTCGCCATTTTGTCGAAGTATTTCCGTATAAAATATGCATTCCTACAAACAATAGTTCCATGACTCAATATTTTCGACTTAAAACAATCACATTTTCTATAGACGTCTTATACGCATACCTCGTGCCATTTCGTACCGATTATTTAGCGGTGTAATGTTTTGCCCGTGTAATAAAATATTTTCGAGACCCGTTGCTATGTGCAGCTTTCATTTTAGCTTAATAAGACACGCGTATGTGACTAAAAGCGCGTTACGACGGTCGATCCACGCGCGTTGCCTTCGCTTCGACGCGCGCCCCGATGGCCTTTCGTTGCGACGTCACGAGAAGAGCGCTACGGCCTTCTTCTCTAGGAGGTGTTGTCCATACCTATGTTAGTACTAGTGGGGGAGTTTCACCTTCTCCCTTCAGCACCCTTCCTTCCTCCTCCTCAAGAGCTGCGTTCTAATTCGGCGTTACAGGGGTTGTAAACGCCTTTTATTTTTTCACACCTGCACAAAGCAAAGGAACCGACGTGACTGACCCGTTAGCCATCCCTACCCGAACAACTATTTTTGTCGATGACTGAGAAGGACTCTACGCGGGTTGTCTCTGGGAAGGTGAGAACAGTTGTCATTGTTCACAAAATCGCGTCCAGGGACGTTCGGCATCCCTTCTCTTCTTCGTTTCCCGTGAATGTCGAGCAGAAACGCTTAAATGGTAGGCACTTACCAGCCCTATTTCTCACGGTGGAAGATAACACAAAAAAATTAAAGTCGTTTACAATTTTCTGTAATGCCGAATTAGAGCGCAGCTCTTGAGGACGAGGATGGAAGGGTACGGAGGGAAGGGTAGGGTACGGAGGGGAATTTTCCGGGAAATTGTGGGACAATTTCCGGTAACTTTCCCCTAACTTTAGCGGGGAAATTTCTCCACTATATTTGGCGGAAAAAATTGGCGAAAAAATTTCCCCTAAACGTGGCGGAAAACTTTCCCCGCTAAATTTGGGGGTAAATTTCTCCGCTAAATATAGCGGTAAAACTTCCCGCTAAATTTAGCGGGAAAATATTTCGCTACAATTAGCGAGAAAAATTGCCCGCTAAATTTCACGGAAAATATTTCCCCGCTAAATTTAGCGGAAAAATTTGCGGAGAAATTTCCCTGCTAAAATAAGCGGGAAAAATTGCCCGCTAAATTTGTCTATAGAAATTTCCCGCTAAGTTTAGCAAAAAATATCCCCACTAAATTTAGCGGAAAAATTTCCCGTTAAGTTTAGCGAAAAAATTTTCCCACTCTAATTTAGCGGGAAAATTTCCCGCTAAATTTAGCGTGGAAATTTCCCCGCTAAATTTAGCGGAAAAGTTTTTCGACAAATTTTGGCGCCGTGTGGCGTCACACGTGACGTCACATGTGACGTCATTATGGGAAACGTCCCATAATGAAAGGCGTGGTTACGCTGACGCCGCTCAGCCGGAAACGGGCGCCTAAGTGCTGCGCTCTAAAAGCGTACGCAGCACGGATAAGAAACAATTAAGTGGATACATTCAAGAGAGGTAGGAAAACTCGAATGCAAAACCGGCAAACATATGTAGAGAATCGCGCTGAGCAGGTTTCCACAGTCCAAGAGAGTGACAGAAAATTTCTAGCAGATAGGGGCGCGAGAGTCGCACCAGCTGGATCATCATCAGAACATGGCGGCGGCCTAGGGGCGTTTTTCTTTTTGGAAAGGTGCATAGTCTGTCACAAGATAAGATCTCCAGAAGAGGATTCTCGCACGATAAGCTAAGCTCTGCCCTAATGAAAGGGTGCGGCTGCGCAAAGGGTAATCTATTGATAAACTACTGCTTAGTGGCAGTACTAAACCAATCTCAAAAATCATAGAACTTATAAAGTTAATTTTCAAACAACTCTACCAGGTTATAGAACTTCATGTTTCGTGACGTCCCATTGCGTGATGCGTGGAAAAAAAATTGCTGCGGTAAATGAGGGGCGGATTTACTGAATATCTTTTTCAGCACGGCATTTACCCGAGGCAACGGTCAATAACAAGAATATCCGACACCCCGTTAGTCGTCCAAGAGGGGCGGGCCACTGAGGATAGTCGGAATACTGGCTGCATGCAAAAACGTGTCGTGTGCCGAAGAAAGAGTATTTTTTTTCTTATCCAATAGTATTTGTATATTAGTTAATATTCCTATTTAATGTTATCGATCAACCGGCACACCTCTCGTTTGGCGCGTCCCGGTCATTTTCGAGGCGCGCATCCTCTCTTCCCTGTTATTTACTCGTGATAAATACGAGTAAATAACGGGAAGAGGGGAGAAGATTTGGCTAAGTAATTAAAGATATCCGATATATGTGCATTCGCATGTGTGCACGGGAGCAACCTCCCCTGCACGACGAAATAAAGTACCCCAATATTTTGTATGCAACAAAAACTCTTGAAGAATTGTACATAATTTAATTAAATTGCATGACCGCCCCCCCCCCCGCCTTCTTCTCAAATATCGCGTGGATATTCGAATAAGGCTCTCTGTAGGTAGGGCTGAAGTTATTTGGATATTGAAGAAGAAAGAACTTCGCTTCCACCGCTAAATCGTAGTTTATTTACACCAATTCATGAACGCAAATCAAAAACAAATATACAGAAATTATTAAATGATTTTAATAAAAAACGTAACTTTGTGCATGTAGTTTCTGAATAATTGTATTCGACATATTGACAAGTTTGAAAACAGGCACACGTTGTCTGAGCAACAAAAAGAGCGAAAGCATTTGACACCGGTGACCATTTATTGTCAGGATCCCTAAAATACAAAAGTTTACGAGGCACAAAGTCGGTAAATTAGAACGTTCCAGGTTTATTTGGTATGTGCAGTGCTACGGTGCTACGGCTCATCATGGGTCAGAGCATGGGCGTACCAACCGGGGGGGGGGGGCAAGGGGGTGCTTCTTTCACTAGTTCTCAGAGTGGGGGCAAGGCATGTGTTTTTCACCCTTGAAACAGCCGCCACTGGACAAGGCAAACAATTGGTCGGCGGCGCCCAAGGGATACCAAGGGCAGTGCCCCCCCCGGTCCTGGGGGGGGTGTTTGTCCCTCTTACTCAAAAACAAGTTGGTACGCCACTGGGTCAGAACATCAGATAAAGAGACACGCGGTGAAAATTATTGTGTATAATATTATTGTACGAACGGATTACTTTGAAAAGATAATTGTTTTAGAAAATATATCTACCAGGCAGATATTTTATGCGAAACAATTTGTGAGAACTCTGATATATATAAAGATATACCGTTTTGAAATAGTTATGCTGGACAACCAATTTCCGAGCAAACCGTCGCTACTAATATTTAAAGGTTCGTGATATTCCATGCAGAAATCAACTAAAAAAAACAACATGGCGATGGATGTTTAAATATAAATATTTCACACTTGGAAAAAATCATGAGCCCTTCCACTCTGTGAAGGTGGATGACAAGCGAAGCTGTGTAGCACACGACACAGACGTGGCACAGAATTCTGAACAAAGGTACGAACACATCTATTGTCTTGAATGGTAATCATCGTGAAGAAAGGATACGCACACACGTTTATTTGATGCGTTCTCCGCCCCGTGACGTTCGTCGTCTTGTCTGGTTTGCCGCATGCGCTTGTCGCTTCGTGCACGATCTTCATCGGTGGTGTTTGCCGCCCGCCGCCGCCGCTGACATTCTCGGTGCCGTTCCCGCCGTTGCTCTTCGTAGGCGCGTTGCTCTTCGGGAGCCCGGATTATACGCAGCCTCCCCATTACGACGAGAGAAGTGAGATAGACCTGTGCAGAGCGCAAGTTCGTCTGCTTCTCTTGCAGGGGTTGTGGTGACGTCAAAAAGACGCCGAGCTCTGATTGGCTCTGATTGAAGGACAGTGGCTAGACCTCGAGGCAGGTTGCCTTAATGTATACCCACTATCCTTCAGTCAGAGTCAAGCAGAGCTCAGAGTTCTGACATCACCACAACCCCTTCAAAAGCAGCAGAAGTGCCACTTGCGCTCCGCCATTGCTACAATGCGGAGCGCAATTTCCCGCTAAATTTAGCGGGGAAATCTTTGTGCTAAAATTACCGGGTAAATTTAGTCCGCTAAACATGTAGTAGGGGAAAGTTTTCCGCTAAATTTAGCAGGGAATATTTTTCGCAAAATTTTAGCGGGAAAATGTTTTCAGCGACATTTAGTTGTTTTTGCGGGAACTCCTCCGCAAATTTAGCACAATTCCGCTAAATTTAGCGGAGTAAACTTCATCCGCTAAATTTAGGAAAAGCTTCGCGCCTAAAATTCAGAGAAAATTTCCGCTAAATTTAGCGGAAAACATTTCACTGCTAAACTTGCTAAATTTCCAGACAAGGGCAAAACAATTTCCCCGGCCAAATTTAGCGAACATTTCCGCGCTAAATATTATGGGGCAATTCGCTATAATAAATTTAGCCGAAATCTTCCCGCTACAATAGGGAGGGGGAGCAGGAAAGGAGGAGGGAGGGTACGGAGCGGGAGGAGAAGCATACATTCCCCTCCGTATCCTCCCCATCCTTTTTCCTCAAGAGCTACGCATCGTAATTCGGCATTACAGAGAATTGCAGACGTCTTTCATTTTTTTATAAACTAGATTAGTTTTTGTTAGGTCTGCCATGTTACAAATAAATACAAGATCAAAATCGTATCATTGTGCAAACGATTCAAACTCTTGCAGACGGCATACCTCAGCCATCCTCTAGTGCGTTCGTCAGTGTGCTCGTCGTCTGCAGACCTGTCATCTTCGAGACGTCTCGAGGACCGGAAGTTGCTCGTCGCAAATATTTCAGAAACAGTCGATTCTCGGCAAACGTCTGACGTGGTAAGTGCCAAATCTACGCTTCGCTTTCAGTCCTATTATTTCCTTACGCGTAGTTCAATTTTTGACAGATCGCTATTTCGAGCGGAATCCAGTCCGATGCATTCGTCCTTTACAACGCCCCCAGCAACGGTATGTTTGGAGCGGCGATGACGTCACACTTAGCGGGGTCCACACTTGAACATCGAGGGTGCTGAAATGTGACGGCCTGCGCCCACCGCGCGGCTTGTAAGCTGGCGCTGAAACCTGGCCAATCGTGCGATCTTCTTCAAAATGCTGCCGCTCCAACATTGGTAAAGTCAGTTTTTGAATTATGCTCAACGGAGATTGCACTTAAGAAAGAGCAACGATATTTGTATGTTGAGCCAAGAATGATCTAAAAGTGTCCAAGGGGTAGCTACTCAACGAGAGATGCAGCCTTCGAGAGGGTTATAAGTTAGGACGATGTAAATCGAATGAAGTCGCTGAGGCATGCCTGATGTGTTGTGGTGGATAAATGACCTCTTAACACGTAATGGTTATCGGCTGGATATTTTGAGAAAAACATTACGCTCAAATGTACCATAAAACTGTTGCACGCATGATAAGGCAACATAAACAGCCTTGAAGCAGGTAATGCATAAGGATACAAATCATGTAAAGCGTGCCCCCCCCCCCAAACCAAACCACCAAAAACAAAATACACTAAAATAGACTATAAAATGAAAACGATAATTCCGAAAAAAAAAATTTTGCAATGCGGGGGCGGCGGTTTTTGGCGGGAGATCGAACGACCATAACCTCCGAGATCCCGAAGTGCGCGAGCCTTCGCGCGCGCGCTTCGGGTATCTCGGAGGCCATGGAACGACGAACATGTTTGCCCAATTTATTCAGAGGGGCGCCACCAATACCGCACAAGCGCAGGTGAGCGCAGGCTTTGCGGTCTTCTTGCCGCATACCGGCGGAAATACGCCTCTCGTGTCCCTTGAGACAAACCAAACTGTCGAAAGCAGAAGCAGAAAGCAAGACACCATCGTTAATCAGTAGTGATGGGCCGAACTTCTGCCGAATCTTGGAATCGGCAAAGCCGAATTCTTGGATAAGGATGGCTAGTTGGGCTATTGGTTTTGCATCATGGTGTAATACGCCAAAACAACACGGACAAACACGAAGGGAGAATCCGACAGGACGCGGTCAGCGTGCAGTAGCCCCAACTTTGCCCTGAACTTGTATAAAGATTCGGCAAAAGATTCGGCAAAAAATACATCGTTGCCAGACGTAAAAGTTGAAATATCGCTTTTCCATGCGAGAAAGGTTATTGTTTTTTTTCTTCTAAAATGCATATTGCCGCAGATATTACTAAACAAGTTGTATCTCTACAAGATAATTGTATCATGCGTCGGCCTATGGTTTGTTTGTTTACTGGTACGGCCTGAAGTGACTTTTCACACAAGTGGTGTGACAACGGGGTTGGGCAGTAGCGGTAGCAGTCAGCGCAGTCCCGATCAGGGTGTCGAACCGGAACCGAACCGAAAACCGGAACCGAACCGTTATTTTTAGCCAGAACCGGAACT
>JAZHYW010027708.1:0-68910 GCA_037355805.1 Ixodes ricinus
GGACAGAACGTCTATAATACAACACATAGCAAATTAGGCAGGTGAAAAAAAAAAAGGAAACATCAAACAAATTTGTTACTCGGAACAGAGAACATAGTTACAAACGGCATCTTTAAACTCGGCACTTTCAACTATGTCGACGATGTGAGCGGGAAGGCGATTCCAATCCAAGGATGTCATTGGTATGAAAGACTGGTGAAAACTTGATGTGTGACAGGGAGGGATAGCTACTTTATTTCGATGATCGATACGCAAAGAAACATAAGAGGGTTCAGTTATCAAAAGTTGTCGTAATGCCGGGTTATAATGATAAACTTTATGAAACAAGCAAAGTCTGGATACTTTTCTGCGGAGAGAAAGAATAGGCAGGCCCAAAGTGTTTTTCATTTCAGTCACGCTGGATGTCCGATGATAGTTATGTAAAATGAATCGGACGGAACGGTTCTGAACGGCTTCAAGCGATAATGCAAGTGATTTGGCCGGATTCCAAATGGCAGCAGCGTATTCTAGTTTACTGCGGAGCAAAGATTTATAGAGAAGCAGTTTTAAGGACAGGGGAGCCAAAGAGAAATTTCTTTTAAGAAAGCCTAGCATGCGGTTAGCTGTATTAGTTACATATTCAATGTGAGTGTTCCAAGAAAGGTTGTTATTTATGTATACGCCAAGATATTTATATGATGTTACGGGTTCCAGTAAAACATTGTCGATGTGGTAAGACGGACAGGTGTTATTTTGACGTGAGACTCTCATGGATTTGCACTTATTAATATTGAGTTTCATTTTCCATTTAGCACACCAGCGCGAAATATTGTTAAGGTCCGTCTGTAGTGATTGAACATCAGAATCATTAGTTATTTCAGAGTAAATGACGCAATCGTCGGCGAAGAGACCAATGGTTGATGAGACATGTGCTGGGAGGTCATTAATGAAGATTAGGAACAAAAGAGGACCTAAAACAGAACCTTGAGGGACACCAGAAGTTACGGGGCAGGAGTGCGAGTTATTGTCGTTGACATGAACAAATTGGGAGCGATTAGACAAAAAGGATTTAATCCAAGCCAATAATTGACTATCAATGTTGAGGGTACTTAGTTTATACAAAAGGAGCTTATGTGAAACACTGTCGAATGCTTTAGCGAAGTCCAAGAATATGCAATCAACCTGAGATGAACGATCCAGTGAGGTATGGATATTGTGAGTAAGTATTAAAAGTTGAGATTCACATGAAAACTGTTTCCTGAAGCCGTGTTGAGCAGGGGTGAAAAATGCATGCGCGTTAAGAAATTTGACGAGGTGGGAATATATTATGTGTTCTAAAATTTTGCAAGGAATGCTTGTTAACGAGATTGGACGGTAATTACTAGGGCAGGATTTATCGCCACTTTTATGGATAGGGATCACCTTCCCCACTCTCCAGTCTTCCGGGATGGTGCCGAGTTCAAGTGATTGCCGAAAAAGTTTAGTCAAAATAATAGAGGAGTACATTGAAGTATTTTTTAGAAACTTCGAGTTAATATTATCCACACCACTTGATGACGAAAGTTTTAAATTATCAATAATTCTCACAATTCCGGTACATTCAACGTCAATGGGGTCCATGGTACCAATACTCGGCCGGCTTAAATCTGGAAAGTCAGAGTCATCTACACTAGAAAAGGACTCCGTGAACATTTTGTTTAGTAAAGCTGCACATTCGCTTGTTTCTATCATTTCACCGTCAATGTTTCTTAGCTGTAGGACGATTTTCTTCGAAGGGTTTACAGTATTCCAAAATTGCTGAGGATTGCTGCGCAACATGGAGGGCAAGGTACTGTTGAAGAAACGAAGTTTAGCCTCTTTAATAGCTGCCTTGTATATAGCAGCGGCTGACAGATATGCTGCCCAGCGATGTTCAGCAATGGAATGCATAGAAAGTTTTGCGGCCCGGAACAGTCTTTTCTTTTTGTTAGAGAGTTTTCTGAGCGTCCCATTAAACCAAGGGGACCCAGGACAATTTCGTATAGTTCGTACAGGGATGTATTTACTTGAAAGTGAAGAAACCTTTTCTTTAAATAACGACCAGTTAGTCTCAATAGAACGCCCAGAAAACTCACGTAAATATCCACTCAAGAAAACACCGATTTCCGTATTAATGGCCGGGAAATCTGCACGAGCATAGTCAAAAACACGCTTAACCTCGACTCGTGAGAGACACTCCGGTACATTTAAAAAAGTGCAGCAAAGAATGATCGCTCAGACCAGGCAAGTAAGAGATGGGCGATATTAACTCGCGTGACGTCGTCAACACAAGGTCCAACATCGTTGCAGAAGAATTCGAAATTCGAGTGGGCTGCGTAACAATTTGCGAAAAACTGAAATCCGCAAAAAAATCTAGAAAGTCATTTGATTCCGTAGAAAATGTACTCTGGCGAGGGCCATCGCTTGACCAAATTATGTTTGGGTAATTGAAATCACCCAACAGAATAATTGGAATGTTAGGAAAACGAACAGTGATTGCGTTGACGACATCGTGAAGTTGAGATACAAAAGACACATTCTTTGAAGGAGGCCGGTAGCAAACACCCAAGACATATTTGCAATGGTTTAAACAGATACATACCCATATTATTTCTAGCTCGGTCACTATGTTTACAAGGAAAGAAGAAATGGGATCCGCGATAGCAATCAAAACACCGCCGCCAGTTTTACCCTCTCTGTCTTGCCGATAAATGTTGAACTTTTTATGACTGGGCATAATTTCACTATCACGAATCTTACTCGTCAGCCAAGTTTCAGTTAAAACAACAATGTTAGCGCTTGATGAATCAATGACAGACCACAAGTCATCCCGTTTATTGATAATACTCCTGATATTTGTAAAAAGAATAGACACTTTTTTGAAAGCCGAAAGTTGCATGTGACCACTACCCCTCGCTACATGCTATGACGCGGTTGTTGAAGGATTTACGTTTATAGTTCTATTAGCTGTTGTCGCGGTCACGGGTGCACTGCTGATACGCTGGACCACCTGACGAACGCTGTCAGTCAATGGATCGTAAGTATAACATGCTTGGCCAATAAACAGTTTGTTGTATCGCAACTTAAAGGTTACGTTTTGTGAGACGCCAAATTCATAAAGCTTCCCTCTCGCGTGCCGCGTCGCGGGGCAAAAATCCTCGTTCACGGTTGTCCCTCCGGTCTTAAGTGCTACGCGGGAGTTCAAAACCTTATCTTTGAGTCTGTACGACGCAAATTTTACTATGATTGGTCTACATTTTTCCTGCGAAAAGGTTCCCAATCTGTGTGCCCGTTCGATGAACTCGGGGGCTATCTCAGGTTCGATTGAGCGACAGATTATCTCAAGAATTTTCCCTTCTGTTTGAGCCCATGTCTCCGTCCGTGAATCAGCTACACCATGAAAAATCAGGTTTGAACGCCTTGACCTGTCTTCGAAGTCGTTCATGCGACTGTGCAAGGCAATATTGTCTTCCTGTACAGATTGTATCACTTTATGTGCCTGTGCAAGTTCGTTGCTGATACCAGACGTTCTTGTCTCAACAAGGTCAATCCTTTTGCCGATGTGCTCAATTTTGTTTTCCAGTTCCACTTGGTTAGCTTTAATTTCGTTAACTGTTTTTATTAGTCCCGACTGCCCTTCTTCTATTTTTACTGAGCGCGCAGAAAGGTCCTTCAGGAGTGTAAACATATCAGCGAACTGTTTCGCTTGTACATCCGACATTGGGCCTGGATTTAGTTCAACGTCTCCAGACAGCAATAATAAAACGGAGCGCGCAGAATAGACACACTCGACAAGAAGTTGCACACACGTGCCGGGGCATGGCAGCACAACAAGAAATAGAACGTCGCTTTTGAATCCAAAAAGGTGTTTCTTACTAACCTGCACGATAAACGGAAGGTGATTAGACGACATGGTTCGTGCGATGCTGCCATGCCCACTGACGAATTTCCAGTCGGTCGATGCTCTTGTAGGCAGTGGTGCTGGTGGCGCTTCTGTCGATGTTGTCGGTGACGACACAAAGCCGAAACTGACGTGATTCCCATGACCAATCCGAGGAACTGCCAGTGATTCCGTGAAGAGCGGTGATGATGCCGTTGTTTCTGAAGAGTAGCCGCCGGCAATCAGCAATAGCTGCACGATAAACGGAAGGTGATTAGACGACATGGTTCGTGCGATGCTGCCATGCCCACTGACGAATTTCCAGTCGGTCGATGCTCTTGTAGGCAGTGGTGCTGGTGGCGCTTCTGTCGATGTTGTCGGTGACGACACAAAGCCGAAACTGACGTGATTCCCATGACCAATCCGAGGAACTGCCAGTGATTCCGTGAAGAGCGGTGATGATGCCGTTGTTTCTGAAGAGTAGCCGCCGGCAATCAGCAATAGCTGCACGATAAACGGAAGGTGATTAGACGACATGGTTCGTGCGATGCTGCCATGCCCACTGACGAATTTCCAGTCGGTCGATGCTCTTGTAGGCAGTGGTGCTGGTGGCGCTTCTGTCGATGTTGTCGGTGACGACACAAAGCCGAAACTGACGTGATTCCCATGACCAATCCGAGGAACTGCCAGTGATTCCGTGAAGAGCGGTGATGATGCCGTTGTTTCTGAAGAGTAGCCGCCGGCAATCAGCAATAGCTGCACGATAAACGGAAGGTGATTAGACGACATGGTTCGTGCGATGCTGCCATGCCCACTGACGAATTTCCAGTCGGTCGATGCTCTTGTAGGCAGTGGTGCTGGTGGCGCTTCTGTCGATGTTGTCGGTGACGACACAAAGCCGAAACTGACGTGATTCCCATGACCAATCCGAGGAACTGCCAGTGATTCCGTGAAGAGCGGTGATGATGCCGTTGTTTCTGAAGAGTAGCCGCCGGCAATCAGCAAAGCTGCACGATAAACGGAAGGTGATTAACGACATGGTTCGTGCGATGCTGCCATGCCCACTGACGAATTTCCAGTCGGTCGATGCTTTGTAGGCAGTGGTGCTGGTGGCGCTTCTGTCGATGTTGTCGGTGACGACACAAAGCCGAAACTGACGTGATTCCCATGACCAATCCGAGGAACTGCCAGTGATTCCGTGAAGAGCGGTGATGATGCCGTTGTTTCTGAAGAGTAGCCGCCGGCAATCAGCAATAGGAATTTTCAGTCGGTCGATGCTCTTGTAGGCAGTAGTGCTGGTGGCGCTTCTGTCGATGTTGTCGGTGACGACAACATCGACAAGAATCCCGGACTAAAGCTCACCGGACAAAAGCTCACCGGACAGAAGCTCACCGGACAAAAGCTCAGCCGGACAAAAGCTCACCCATTTTTTCACAGACCCGGACAAAAGCTCACCCATTTTTTTCACAGACCCGGACAAAAGCTCACCACGAGAAAATTTTATGTTGGTCTTAACACGAGTGCGGACAACTTAGGTGCATGCGTGCGACACAAAAAGGCAATGATAAATTAAATCTGACAGGCGCATGGTTTGTTGATTTTAATAGAAACAAGTTTATTTATCGATTGGTTAGAAGCGAATGCAGTCCCCTACTAGCTCCAGCAGTCTTGCATGGTAGATCTCGATGTACATGCAAGCCCTCGCAAATATTTCTAAGACGACTCTGCAGGCGCAGAGTGGTTTTTCGCACCCGCTTTACTGTGGGCTCACCTCTCCGGGCTTGTGTCAGTTCCGTGGCAACGAGCGCCTGATTTTGCTGTAGGCATTCAATCAGCCTCAAGACGCTTGGATGGGCGTGGCCGACGAGCTTCTGGAACCCGGTACTCCATCCTTCGCAGATGTTGTTCATCCGGTCTTTATCTTGAAGAGTGGCGTCGTACATATTCCACCGTACCGGGGGAAACTCCAGTCGTCGTCGGCGCAGAGTCAGGTGAAGGGAAGAATTCGCTCTGGGTGCCACCGCAGATGGAACAGAAGCATAACGGAAGCGGCCGTTGACATACGTGCAATCAAAATAGTCCAGCAGGTAGCCGATGTCACCGGTAGACTTTTCCCTGGTGGTTGGTTCTTGTGGAACAAGCTGTGGTGGAAGGAACACGAGCCTATCTGAAATCCCGCACAGTTTTCTAAATTAGTCATCTGTCTTGTGCTTTTCCAAAAGGCCCAACTCCCGTTCTTTCAAAGTATTTTTAAAAATTCGCAACTCATTGGTGGATGGGGTACAAGTCCTCCTAAAAATGGTTCAATGTCCATCGCGTCCGCACTTTATTTAAGCTCGTGTTCCGCCCGGGTAGCAAAAAAAAAATCGAGGTGAGCTTTTGTTCGGGTTTGTCAAAAAGCGGGTGAGCTTTTGTCCGGGTCTGTCAGAAAACGGGTGAGCTTTTGTCCGGTGAGCTTTTGTCCGGTGAGCTTCTGTCCGGTGAGCTTTTGTCCGGTGAGCTTTTGTCCGGTTACCGCTTCACAAGCCCTCCAACACCATCGCATGCATTTTTGCCGTGCCCAGTGGCAGAAAATAGCCATTTGGCTGCAGGGTACTTTAATTTTCTGAACTCGTGTAGTTGATACTTGTTCTTGAACTGGCTCGCTGCTCCATCGCTTACAAAAGTCACTTGCAAGTGCACGGGAGCGTTGTCATCAAGCCAGTCTGTTATTTTTCCGATTGCGCAGCAGGCGTGGGCGGAGTCGTGGCACATATCGTCGCTGATGACAGCGAAGCTACGCGTGGATTTTCTTGTTGTAGCAACGCATGTAAAAACCGAAACGTGCTTCTTATGCCAGTGGTAGACTTGGACCTCATCAGGAAGAACAACCGTCCAACTCTCCGCAAAATCAAAATGCAGCACGAGGCTTCCCTTTTCTTCGCACCGCTTTTTTGTGTATATGGCCTTTCCTTGAATTGACCTGATCTGATTATGAGGAATTCATCTTCCTACCAGTGTTTGAAGTTCGTTCATGAATGTAATTGAATCTAAAGATTTTTTATCAGCCTGCCGGACTCCCAGGCTGCTACCAAAATCTCTGCTTCTTCTGGGATTCCAAGCCGCTCGAGCGTAAAATGGCGGTCCTTGGGGCATCGTGCACAATCGCCAAGCCGGCATTCATTGGTCGGCGGGGAGCAAATGTACAATAATTCCAAGTTCGAGACGTTGACGTCCCTATCACTCACGCTTTCAAAAGCCGCAACGCAAAGCTTAAAATTTGCGCAATATATACATACACAAACTTCTCTCTAGGGGGCACACTTGACCCACCGGGGTCGCAAGGAATGAAACTTTGTGAGGCCAATCTTGGTTTCGGGGTGTGCATTTTTAAACACACGAAATGACTCGCGGATTGACCTCGTCATAAAGCGCTTGGACATGTACTGTTTTTTGTCATTTAGTAACACACAAATGACGTCTCTCTGGTTTGGGCTTTGTCTTGAGCAGCCCAGTTCGTCCTTAGTAAAGTACTCAAGTGCCACTGACAATTCCTCTTCGCTCACCTTGCATCTCGAGTAGGGATCCGGTATCGACCACACACCGTGGTCATCTCTCAGTTTGCGAGATTTGTTGATGAGGTACCTCGTTGCCTCCGGCACGGCACTTTCGATCTCTTTCCTCGTCAGGGATGGGGGAAGGAGCGTCAGTAGACGGCAGCGTTCCTGGTGGCAAGCACATGCAGCGTATGCCAGGCGAAAGTTCGTCATCCACTCGCTGCACGTGTTGCACTTATCTTGGGATGGTCCTGAAACGTCTGATGTCCCGTAGGCTGTTTGAATCCCCGTACGAACATCGGAAACCACGGCCTCTTCTATTTCCGCTTGTTTCCTCTTCCCATAGGACTCTCTGCAGCGGCTTGCTACTTGACTTGGTGGCTTGAGTGGTGAAACCTTTGTGGGCAGTACGTAGCGATTCAGCTTGTCAACGGCCTCACTTTCTGGGATAAATGCGTCCCCACCACTGTCGGAGCTCTCTGGTGCACTTTGTATTTCACCTTTGAAATACAGGAAACAATGCTGGCACAGGTTCTCTGTTTCTTTCACTTCACCGGATGTCTCCTGGGGCAAAATCATCTTCATGGAGTCAACACCGATATCTCGCACGCTGCGAAAATTTCTCTGCATTGTGACTTTCTTTTTGTGTTTGCTGAGATAGTCAGCACAAAAAACTCTGCTGCCGCTGTAAGTCCCTGCCATAGCTGAAGACTCCGTTCTGACACGACGCGTATTAGCAAGGCGTATGCCACGCAGATACTGGACTCGCTCCTTTCTGCCCGACGCCGAAACAGAGAGAGATAAATAAAGAGAGAGAGAGTATGGTTCATACTTTATTGGTTTTGAAGTCGCGAGGTATGAAATGAGTGCGTGCGTGCGCAGTCCGACCAAGACACGCAAGCGTAAACACGTGAAGTGTAGAGCGGCGCACGTTTACTTTGACTTGATGCCACGCGATAAAGTTCGTTTTTGGCTATAGTTTTGTTCTTTTCTTTCGCAGTTAAGGTTCGCCATAATAAAGTATATTCCTCCTCCTCCTTTTTGTGTGTTTAAGGTTGGGAGCTTCTTGGTTCTGTGATGTGCCGGTTCATTTGGGATAGTGCGAGGATATATCAACATAAATGTTTAGGTTACAATCGGTTGGTGTTAGGAAAAGCGTCTTTTATGGCCTGCGATCGCGCCCAGTCTGCTTCCAGGCGTTCCGTGACTTGCCGCCCGGCTGTTCCCTCCCGACGTCTCCGGTTGCATCCGCCGTTGTTTGGGTTCAATAGGTCGTGTTCGCTATACACGGCGAACACGCACGTAATACGCGGCAGGTTATATATTTTCTTTCTTTCTATCGACCCTAGAGGGGTGGTTGTGTTTCAGTTCGCGCGACGGTGCGGCGGCGTAGGTCACAATTAAACACGAAGGGCGGGCTCGTCTTAGTTCGCATCTTCGATGCTTCGAAGTGCTGTCCTGAGCTACGTGCACTTCATACATGCATTTAGAGCGGTCCAGATGTATAATTCGAACTTGTGCACAAGTAAAAACAGGACATTATGAGAAGCTTTAAACAAAAAAATGAAAGGCGGCCACACTGCGGCCGTGACCTTGGGCGAACATGTCCACGTGGGGAGGTACATTTCAAAGCGCTGTACTTTTGACGGAAACAAAATGATGCAACATGTTTTTAACGGACTTTTACGAGGGTGGAGAGGAGAGTGATTCCTCCAAATTTTAAAAAGATCGAAGATGGTTTTTTTTTTTTTAATTGCACGTTGAAGTTGCGGAACTTTTCAATTTCGAATATGTTTGAAGAGCTGTATATATTTTGAATTATACACTAGAGCAGCAATTTATTTTTTGATAAGAGACACGTTTAGGAAGGACATATGAAAAAAGTTTCAGTTTAATATCCTTACCACATAACGATATAACGAGTCACAAAAATGGGGTCAAAACGTTAAAGCAGCCACATTTGTGAATTTCTCACGCGCGATTTATAATTTTAAGAATACTGTAAACGTTCAAGAATGTAGTAACTATAATCCACTGCTTCCTGAAAAATATTCAGTTTTTTGGTATTTTTAGTTTGCCTATTACATGCAGTCAAAGTTGACAGAACAGACAAAGCCCGAAAACGGCGTTGCCGTCTTGGGACAGTCATGTTTTTTTTCTTTAGAGATTCTTGTTTTTTTTAGAAAACATTTGTGATTTCGTTCGCTCCACATATTGGGGAGTAACATATAAAAATATGAAGAAAAACAAAAATGCGAACCGGACTCGCGTGTTCGATCTTATCTGAACACACTCCATCAGTGATTTTTCAGTGTTTCACTAGTGTATCAGTCATTTTTCAGTTCGTCCTGGACGAATTACTCAAGGAAATACCAAGCATCGGTTGTTACATAAATTATGTAATTATTGTTAGTAGGGACGTTGCTGATTGCCAGCAAATTTTGGAGCAGGTCTTGAAAAGGTTGAAGGACTCCAGCGTCACCCTAAATGAGGAAATTGTTAAATTCTTCAAAAAAAGCTGTGACATACCCAGGTCACAAAGTGAGCGGTAATAGAATTTACTCCACAAAATATTAGGTAAAGGCAGTAAAGGAAGCACTCGCACCCACCGGAGTTACCGAATTGAAGGCGTTTTTGGGAATGTTAAAATGTTATTCTGAATTCCTACAAAACCTGTCCGCGGTGGCCGAGCTACCGTACAATCTTTTACAGAAAATTCATACATGGTCTTGGACTCCAGAGTGCAGTGATGCCCTTCTTGCCACCAAAGAATTGCTTACAAGCCGCAGTGTGTTGGCTTACTATGATGTGCGTACGCCAATAGGTCTGTTGTGCGACGCGTCCACCTATGGGCTGGGGCAATCATTTTTCACGTGACACCTGAAGGTGACAAACGGCCTGTATCAATCGAGTCGGGAACACTTACGGTACGAGCTCTGAGATAAATTATGCGTCGGGCGAGCGGTTAGCCTTAGATCTTATTTGTGGATTGAAAAAAGTTCCACCGATTTTCGTACGAACGCAAATTTAGGTTGTACACAAACCATCAGCCACTTCTGGTGATTTTAGGGCACGACAAACTAATTCCAACTCTTCCGGCTGCCAGGCTCGAGAGGTTGGCGTTAATTTGCTCAGCTTACCGTTACCGGCTGAAATACCAGAAAGGTAAAAATGTGGAGGTCGCTGGTGCGCTGTCAAGGCTCTCGAGAGTTATACTGGGAACCAAAGATACCGCGGTGTGTTTTTGTTTGTTTTTATATACAACACTTACGGCAGTAGGTGTGTTGAAAACAACTAAGTCAGACTTAACACTAGTAATCGCGGGCGAGTTCATGTTAAACGGGTGTCCAGGCAATGTGTCGAACCCTGAACTACTGCCTTATTTTGTCCGAAGGGATTCGCTGTCCTTAAAACAGGCTTGTGTAACCTGGGGAACAGGAGTCATTGTTCCTGGGAAGCTAAGAAACTCAGTCGTAGCACACCTAAACGAGGACCACCCAAGAATCAGTCGACTGAAAATGTCGGCAAGGAGCTACGTGTGGCGTCCGAATATGGACAAAAACATAAAGGAGCATGTGCCACAGTTTACCATCTACCAGGGAGTACAACCAGAAAGTCAACCTGTAGTTTTTCACCCATGACCGTATTCATTGGGGTACTGGCAAGGAGTACAGGTCGACTTTGCGTTAAAATGGCCTAATTTTTTCATGGTACTGGTATACTCGCATTCTAAATGAATCTAAGTGTGGATAATGAGTACCACTACTGCAGCTAAAATGATATAAAGCTAAGGAGCGCTTTTGCTGCCTATATGCTACCAGAGAAACTAGTGAGCGATAACGGGCCGCCATTAGTGTCCCACGAGTTTGCTGAATTTCAGTCTGTTAACAAGATCAAGCACACCAAGAGGCCGCCATACCTCCCGACCCCCAGTGGAGCGGCCGAATGGCTTGTGCAGACAACTAAGTAGGCGCTTCTAAAACGAGTGTTAGAGAAACAATAATTGGGAGTAAAGATTTCGCTTCAAGAAGGCATCGACAGCTACTTGTTAAGTTACCGAAACACGCCTAACAGTGTCACAGAAAAAAACCCTTCTGAGTTATTCTTGAAGCGTCATCCTCGTGTGAAACTAACTCTATTGAAACCGAACATTTTTGCCGACATGCAGAAAAAACATTCCACGGTAAAGGACCAAAGAGATCGTTCCCGAGCGCCGCATCATGGTTTTAAGGTTGGAGACTTCATTTTCGTAAAAACTATCGGAATGGGAAAGGGGGGGGGGGGGAGAAGTGTTTTGGAATAACGGTGTTGTCGTGCAAAGCGTCAGCCCCGTGACGGACTTGGTAAAGGGTATACAGATGCCGACCACCTTCGCGAACGCCATGACTGCTCCACCCTAAGCGCAGTGCCTGACAGTCCAGGATCCTCTGAGAACAGCTCAACGGAGACAATGTGTAACGCTACTCCGGTGACGCTGCTGATGGGCGCTCTTCCACCAGCAGGGAAGCCAAGTGACCACCACGGCTCCCCCACCTCCACTGCAGACACGTCAGCCACTACAGCAGACATGTCGATCTTCTCAACGCCGACCATCAAGGCAGGATTACTGCCGGACAATGCAGTACGAAGGAGTGGACGCCGAAGGCGGCCATCCGAACGCTTTGTGGCACAATACTTCAGGAAGTGAGATGTGTTGGGATTTGTGGGGGAGGAAGATGATAGCGTGGCATCGTAGTGCATTGCCACACAAGTGACTTGCGGCAACGCTGCGACCTGCAGTGATAACGGTTGCCGTATACGAACGTTGGTATTCAATAAAGCTTGCTGATCGTTGGCTTCCAATCGGCAAGTTATCGCACGAAGTACCTCACATACCGTTTACCAGAGAGTGCAGGAAGCATTTGCGCTTTGCAGAACAACACGTTTGACGCTATTCTAAGCCCCTGGTGACGAGGCGCAATAGGCCCTTTTACAAGTCCACGCCAGTGCCTACCCGCCTTTGCTTTGATCACATACTCTGAGTAACTCTGAGCACGTATTTGACACAAGGCTTGCGACAGCGTTCGGCGTGAACTCTGCTCAGCTCGTATTGGAGGACGAGCGCGGTGACAGCGTTCGGCGAAGACTCGGATCTAATCACAGATTTTCTGTCCAAGCAATGGCGACCGCCAATGTTGTTTGATGGACATTAAAAAGATTTCTATTGCGCGGGGCTAAATTCGACCTCGTGTTGCGTGCGTTAGCAAGAGGTTGAAATCCGATACGAAAACTCGAATACAGAGTTTTCGGAATGCGGTATAGGCGGTGACTATTTCATCGCTTACCGTCAAAATATTTCAAAAATTATTTTGCAGTCTGTGACGTCACTTTCGTATAATTTCAGAGCACTGGCTATATTATTTCAACGTCCGTGCAGCCGTCGCAGTGGTAGCGTGTAGCGTGATATTCGTTTCGTGGTTTCGTCAGTTTCGCTCACTTTAGTTTTTGATGGTGTTCTCGGTCGGGGTTGTGCTAACTTGTTGACAATGCAGTGTGTCGCTGTGTCACATGCCTAAGAAATTTTGGTCATACTTGGCACTGAAAATGTCTTATTCAACGCGTGTGTGCTCGACTGGCTCGACAGTTGATCCTTACGGACTTGATACGCTAGGTGGCGAAGGTCCGAGCACTCGCACGTCATTTCTGATCGTTTCCCACTTAAAATTATTAACCCAGAACAAAGGTGAGCTGGATATCCCTCTATATTGCCAGCAAGTAACAAATGTAAATGCGTACACTACGTGACACTGAGAGTTTGACACGTTATTTGTGCCTCCACGCCTCCCCTACCAGGCAAGCGCGACTTCGTATTGTTGCAAAGTCTCGTTTCGCATCTTGGCTTCCGCCCTGTTTTTGACCGGGTTTCGTAAATTCCTCATTTAGTTTATATACTTTTTTTGTAGGGGGGGGGGGGGCGTGTTTAACGAGTGGGTTATCTGCGATATGATCGGGTTGATAAATGAAATGTGGTGAATGCAATCTTTGCCTTCTTGATGTTTCTTGAGAGACACGTACGAACCACAAAAGCTTTACCGCACCGAGCGAAAAATGCTCATATTGCAGTCTGCGCGGCGGATGTACGAGATACAGCCCTTTTACAACAGCAAATGTCGTCCAATCATCTGCAAATTTTATGAATCGAGATTCAGTTCTTTTGTTCATATAAGACACGTGAAAGAAATAATGAAAAGCAACGGTGGCGCATTTTATAATGTTAAATATAGCTAAGGAAATGTTACGTGCGGCCTGATAAGTAATGATAAACTTTAAAAAGCATTTTTTTCATTTTTCATTATTTACAAGGTTATAAAATCTGCACTCAACTGTGCGACATTTGTGTTCAGAAAATGCGTGTTGAACAGCGACGCCCCCTGCAAACAATATATTTTTGACCGCCAATTTTGATCACTTTCCAGCCCGCACACCGATGCTCCAAAGTTCAAAGTTTGACGCGTCAGAATAATTAGAGAAAAAACAATATTTTGAAGGCGTACGTCCAACTTATTTTTAAAAATATCTGCACGTATTCAGGAAGGGGCGTCATGGACGTCAATATAATTATTAAAATTATTTTGAACGTGGACGTCGAAATAGGCACTTCCTGACGTATAACGCCCTCTGCAACCCCCGGCGAAATCCGGAACACTGCTGACGAGACTAGAGGCGTGCGTGCGCAGTTTTGGCGTCTTCGTCTCGGTGTGCGTGGTGGAGAGGAGAAACTGTCCAGAAACACATTTCTCCCGTAACGCAGGGGCCGGCCTCCAGATTTTACGAGCAGCGCTGACATCGTGTTCGGAACGGCGAAAACGAGCGGGCGGAGGGTCGTGAAGTAGATTGATCTATAAATATGAAGAGAGACTTTGCCGGCGGAGCGCCTGTCGACTGAGAAATGATAGAGGCAATTCTGCCTGACTCGTTAAGGACCCCGGATCCGTTCACGGCATCTTGTTTAGGCAGTACTCTGTTTTACGCGTAACACAGGGGTGAACCGTTTGCTTCACTTTTTGTTGGCGTTTTATTTTCCAACTAAAGGGTAAAGTAGTGCATTTATAAATAAAAGTAGGCAATTCTATTTATATGTACAATTAATTGCTGTTTAAATAAACTTCGCATTTGTACTTCTTGTAGCGCCTCTTTACTTTACTTGCTGTCGCACAGTTTCAGACGTGCTATTTTGTTTCTCCAAAGTAACGAAAGTTTTATCGCCAGACTAATATGTGAATTGTGTGGACAGCTATTTCTGGGAAGAGTAAAATCAGTTGACTCTAGCCTAAAAAGCTTTTTGCGAAATTGTATTTTCTTGTTAGCCTAGAGCTTGATCAAAAGTGTTTCTTTTGTGAACTAGGAGTTTATTTCGACATAGAATGCTGCCTTTTGTAACTATGTACATTACTGCGTACTGAAATCTATTTGTCTAATGCGGATATACTAGACGACGCAGAGTAGATAACTATACCAAACTTAAATATGTTTATGTGCAGTAAATTGTAGTGGATCATTACAGCCCAATGAAGTTGCTCAACTAAATCAAAGTTATAATTCACGCCAATATTACAAACCTCTCCTCCTTGTGGTGGGTTACGAGGCTGACAGGATGTGGTGCCACTTAATCATTTGGGTTACATCAATCATTTGGCTTTGCGTTTAAGTTAGTAGCAACGCATTTTTGCGGGTTCATTGACAGATAAATATCTGATGCACAGGTCTTAAAAATAACTCGATGATTGACAAGGAAGTCGAACCTAATTGAATCGTTGAACATTCTCGATAATATAAAACTACCGAGTCGAATTGTGCCCTTAGCCACGCAGGGCGATAAATTCACTTTTATATCACTGCTAACATTTTTTATTGCATGGTGTCATTTAGGATTATTAAGTTCATGGAACTCTCAAAAAAAGGTCACTGTCATTGCCGAAGTAGTTTTGACAATACTTGGTGTCTGCTAGGTTGAGCTGGAAAGGAAATGCATTAGAATAAATACGAATTCAGTTCCGTGATTCATGTAATTTAAAAAATTACTTTAAGTCACTCGTCACCATCCAATGGTGTGTTCTGTAGGTACACGCTCGGTTTCGGACGAATGACACGCACCATGCAGCGGGATCATAATGAACTGTTGAATATATCGATTTTAGACGCAAAATAATATATAAGGTTTAAATATTTAAGAGCGCACGCCGAAAAATGTCCGGCGCCGTGGCTGTGTTGACTTCGGAATTCCGAGAGTAATCACGGACCATTCTAATCGCATTACGTCAGCGCCGCTTGGAGTTGAAGACAGCAGCGCCAGCCTCCAGAATTTCGGGACGAAAATTGAAAATGGTAATTAGGCCTTGGAGTTCACGCTGAAGCGAATTATCGTTCTTTAATACCGTCTAGTGGAGCGCAGATTAAGTTATTCTTATTTCTATGTAATCCGTGTAGCCTTTCTATTTTTTCATTCCGCCATATTCTTGAGCGCGCGCCTGTAGCTCGAAATATTTTCTCATTAAGAAGGTCCTTCTACGTTCGGGGCGGATTTATTGAAATTTAAATAACACTAGCAAAATATTCTCAGTGAGACTCGTTTATACTAATCTACGAACGAAAAGTAAAAGTCTTCCAAAAGACATTCCGAGATGAACTTCATTCGCCAAAGAAGCTCAATTAGGCTCCCTTTAAAGCCGGGCCGCGGTACATTCGAGTCCTGCTCAATTTGCTTCTATTTTAATGTCTCGGCAGTGGCTCGTGTTACGCGGCACTTCGACGTTCCCGATCGATATGAAAGAGAAAAATAAAATTCGCCTCCTAAATTCGATTTTCAATATACATGAGAAAAGCAAAAAGAATTTTACACTCACTTTTATTAAATCGCGCACTTTTCTGAGAATTAAACATTTTGTGGTCCCTTCTTCGGGCATCTTATGGGAGACTGCATAACAAAACTTCACACAACATAAAAATGAATAAACATCAATTTCCCGATGAAACCCTTCATATGAATAGGTTGATTAATATTACGTTAAAAGTGCGCGGGTTTATTATGTGGTGTTGAAAGTGTCAATATACTGAAGATGACAACTATCTACAATACAGTGAGCATCTGCGCGCTAATTGTCGTTGACTACAGCGGATAGTGGGACGAACCACAAAAACATTGCTACACAATTTTCGGAAAAAAACAATATTTGAATATTTGATAATAAAGTCAGTACACAAGCACATCCTTCTGTAGGGGGCATCATGAACCTCCTTGCCCGGTAAACAGGTTTCTTCATTTTATCGCTCTTCCTTCACCCCATTCACGATCGGTTCCTCTTCACGTTTTGACGGAGAATGTACCCTACTGAAAAAAAATTATATGAATTTATTTCTTATATTTCCATTTGACACACTTTCATAACAAAACTTGTTGTGTATTTCATGTCACTTTCATATGTCACATATAAGTTTCAGCTAGGATGGGTGGCGCAAGCTACCGCCCAATTCATGTGCTACAAAAATATTTGTATTTGCTCACGCCGCCATTACACTTCGAACCCTTCGGAGACATTTATTATACGCACCTGTAGATACATTACGCATACCACTGGCATCAGCTGAACATATACATTTAGCGCATACACATACACGGCATGTCGTAATATGTATTTTAGAAATAAGGCATGTCGGTTTAAAAGTTCATACTCACTTGAGCCCGCTCATGACATCCACGTAAATAATACTAGTTTATCGGCAACATCCGCGTCCATCACTTAAAGAAACACTGCAATAAAGAAAAAACATTTTTTAAACGGTGGTTTGGGTACACACAGTTTTGTTTAAATAATTTCGGCACGAAAAACAAACTGCGCAGTATTTACGCCGTTAGACGCAATTTAGGTGGATGTCATGGCCCGCTCTAAGCTCCGCCCACAGATCAGTGGCCCCGCCCATTACTACTGGACTGACTTGGCTGCTCCACATCCGGTGCGTCTGGTCTGGCGTCTGACACCGCCTGTAAGTCGTGCGAGCAGACAATTGGCAGCCTCTGGCATCGTCTGCGATTTCACCACCGACTATCGTCGTCTGCAATGTCCAGACGCAGACATGAAAGCTGCAAGTCATCGGCGTTCGTTTTCGCCTTTGTCCGTCTGCTATTCCGCCTACGTCTAAAACCTTTTGCAACACTTGCAAGAAGCGACAATGAAAGCGGCGTTCTAGCGTTCTGTCATGCACTAGCCCTGATACCATACAAGTGTCTATCAGCGTATGTCGATGCGCAATAAAAAGCGACCAAGAGGACTAAAAAGATCTAAAATAAATATGCAGTTTCTCTAGTTTTTCTGTTCTTGTTATTCGTTTCGCATTGCATTCGTGAGCAAGATGGGTGAGCGTCATAACGCACAATTAACACACGACCTAAAAGGTTTTGCTTTGGCAGGCCAGGTGCACTGCAAAACTTGAGAGCTATACTTCACTTTCAAAGCGAAATAACGGGAACAGAGAAGCGGGTAGCTTTCACGGGAACCAACATCTTTTTTCAACTTTAATACGCGCAAAATATATATCAAGCCAGATCGATAAAAATACAGTGTGTTTCAAATAGCGGTCAGGCAATTTAAAGAGACCGCAAAAATATGTTTCTTAACCTATCTTGCTACGATTTTGTGCAGAGTTGCCACAGGCGGTCCATTGTTTCAATAAAATTTGCAAAGAGCAAACTTACCTTGTTTTTGAAGATCGCTTGCTTCGCTCCGTTTCCATAGGAGAAGCCTTTTTTATTTTTACTTTTTTCTCAGATAAGTTTGTTTTTGCAAATTTTATAGGAAAAATGCAGCATCTGTGGGCAATGATGCACAAACTCGTAGCACGATAGGTTGAGAAAGCGATTTTTCTGGTCGACTTAAAGAGCCTGCTTGCAATGAAAATCCACCTGTAGTTGATGTGAGACGCTAGGCTCAGGCC
Source organism: Ixodes ricinus (assembly GCA_037355805.1). Lineage (NCBI taxonomy): Eukaryota > Metazoa > Arthropoda > Arachnida > Ixodida > Ixodidae > Ixodes > Ixodes ricinus. The sequence continues at coordinate 18,382 of JAZHYW010027708.1, forward strand.
AATCCGGCTACGACAACAAGCATCCGCACAGCACTTTTGAAGGCACGTACTTGCCATAGTTTTTTGCGGCAAACTACGTCGTTTAATGAGAGCTTCCTCTAAATATGTAGACTTGTCATTGTGAAGATTTCGTCGTATAAGATGTAGAGAAAAAAGTTGGTATCCCGCTCAAAACTAAAATCTGCAGGGATACCGGTCAGTGAGTACTTCTGCCCCGCGACGCGCCAGGCTAGCAAAAAACTTGTCGAATTCGGTATCTCTCTAAACTCAACCTTCAGGCTCAGGTATAACAAGCTTTTCGTCAACGGAGAGTGCTACATTTATGATCCTTTGACCAACAGTATTCAATCAGCAAATAAAAGCAATTTCATTGCACCTGTCTTCGATGAACAAGTAAATGGAAATCCTTCCCCTATAAATCTTCAGTAGAATGCCGCGGGGGGTGGTGGTTATCTTCAACCCTTGCCTTTTGATAACTTTTCCGTTCTGTTCACCAATATCAGGAGTGCTCTTCCTAAAGAGGAGGACTTGTGTTCAACTATTGACTCATCTAGTGCTGACATAGTTGTTTTAACCGAAACCTGGTTAAAAAGCAAAATCCTCACTCTGAAATTTGTCCATTGTAAATACAATTTAGCATATATCGTCAAGATAGAGGGAGTAGGGCTGGGGGCAGTGTTCTTGGTGCTGTCGCCGATTCTATTTCGTCATTCTGTATTAAAGTGATCACTGACCTCGAGATAATTTGGGTTTCTGTTTGTATAAATTAAAACAAGTATGTTTTGGGTGTCTGCTATCGCTCTCCCACAAAGATCGCCAATTTGGTTGCCGAGCTTCACGGTGTCGCTTACGCTATCCATGTCCGCTTCCCAGATGTGCCTGTAATACTCCTGGGAGACTTCAATGACCCAAACTTTCTGTTGATAAGTGACAGCCCTTTCCTTAATCCCTTTTCTATGGAGAGTAATAATTTTTTAAACTTCTGTAGAGATTTTAGCTTTTCACAGAGAGCTGTGCAGCCTACACGGGTAACTAATGCTGCAGCCACTATATTGGACCTAGAGTTATCCACGCCAAGTGAACTTATTTCCTCTCTCACCAATTTACCCGGTCTTAGCGATCGTTCTTTGTTGCTCTTCTCCTTAAATATCCCAAAGTGTCAATCATCGAAAAGTGTTAAAAGCATATTTGACTATGATCATGCTAATTTCGCAGCCATCACAACGTTTTGAGTTGGTTTTTGGTGGAATATCTGCTCAACGTTTCCGAGCGTTTCGTTGAAGCTAATTGGTGTTTATTCAAAAACAAAGTGAATTCTCTCATGAATATGTATATCCCTGTGCGAACTATTCGTTCTTCCGTTCGATACCCATGGTTCAACAAAGCGCCCAGAAGGCTTTCAAACAAACAACAAAAAAGGCTGTTTCGCTCTGCGAAGTTATCCGCTTCATCAATTGCGGATGTACGCTGCCCGGCATATCGCTTCGTCGCTGCAATAGATAAAACTGCTGTCATTGAAGCAAAACAGCGTTTCTTCGGAAGTACTTTGCCAGCAATGTTGCTCAACAATCCTCGTCAAGTTTGCAATGTTGTGACCCCTGCGAGAAACCTGGTGAAAGGCTCACCAACTCGAACTGGGAAGAGATTCCAGAGAGTGTGCATCCCCGCTAAATGAAATGTTCGTTCACACATTTCCCAGCTCAAATATTTTTGACTGCCCTGACGTGTTCCCATCAACCTTTTGTACTATGGATTCTATTACTATAAAATGTAGTAGCATTATCAAAATTATTGATGGCTTTAAGCTATCTTCATCATCTGACACTAATAATATAAACTCAAAATTAGAAAAAACGCCAAGATGTACTCTTCCGTTATTCTAGCTAAGCTTTCCCAACAATCCCTCAATCTTCGTACTCTTCCCGAGCACTGGAAGGTAGGGTATGGCGATTCCGATCCATAAAAGTGGCGATAAGTCTAGCCTTAGTAATTATCGTCCGATTTCATTAACGAACATCCCCTGCAAACGTCTGGAAAGCATAATTTACTCTAATCTTTTGCTTTCCTTAATTCTAAATCTTTTTTCACTCCTGCTCAACATGGATTTGGGAAACTATTCTCGTGCGAATCTAAATTGTGAACACTTTTAATCTTCCAGTCGCTCTTGATTGTTCTTCCGTGGTAGATTCTGCATTTTTGATTTCTCCAAATCATATGACAAAGTTTCACACTGGTTTCTTCTTCACAAACTCACTGTACTTTACATAAAACCTTATGTTTTTGCTTAGATTGATTCCGTTTTAACCAATCGCTTACAATTCGTTCATGTTAATGGTTGTAACTCAGTCCATTCACCAGTAAGTTCAGGCATTCCCGAAGGTTTCGTATTAGGTCTTCTTTTATTTCTTATTTATAGTAATGAGTTACCGACTCATGATTCTTCATCCATCGGCTTATTTGCAGATGACTGTGCCATCAACGCGCATATAACCAATGATTCCCGTATTCATTCTCTCCAGCAAGACCTTGACAGCATTCCTGGTGGTGTGATACATGGCATATGAAACTTAACGTTAACAAATGGAAATCGATGAGAGTATCACTTCAAATTAACACGTGTCATTCTTACAATATTAGCGTCGTCGTCCTTGAATCTGTATAATCGTATAAATATCTCGGTGTGCATATTACAAATAACCTTTCCTGAGATACTCACATTCAATACGTAGTCAATAGGGCAAACCGCATGTTAAGCTATATTAAAAGAAACTTCTCTCTTGCTTCCACCTCTTTAAAACTACTTCTTTATAAGTCTTTGGTCCGAAGTAAACTTGGATATGCCGCAGCTATTTGGGACCCTGGTATAACACTTGCATCATCACTTGAAGTCATTCAAAACCGCTCTGCTCGCTACATAACTATCATCGTACTACACAACTATCATCGTACATCCAGCGATTCAGAAATGAAATCCACTCTCTGCTTACGCGACCTGACCTCTCTTCGCAGGAAAGTGTCACGCTTTTGCTTATTTCACAAGATCCATTATCTTAACACGTCAATGCGTCAGCTTTTGTTAATACAACCGTCTTATATTTCATCGCGCGTCGACCATGAATATAAAGTTGGCATTGCTCACTCTCACGCATCACGTTTTTTTCAGTTTTTTTTTTTTTTCAAAACGTCACTGGACTGGAATTGTTTTCCCGCGGCTGTAGTCGAGATTGCCGAGAGCTCCAATTTTCGAGTTGCTGTTTACAATTATTTTTGTATCCTCTATAACTCGCCTTGTTAAGTGAATTTGTTTGTTTGTGTAGTGTTTTTAATTATAGTATTGTGTCCTGTTGAACTCAGCTAGTTAGGTATATTTGTTTTGTTTATATATTGTTGCTATGCCCACCCACCTTCTGTAATGACTTCGGGCCCTGAAGGGTATACTAAATAAATACTTAAATAAATAAACACCTCGGCAGGCTCAAAATGACTCGCACTCATGAAAATTGACGAGCTCAACGATGCTGCGCTCGTTCAGCACTGCGCTGACGCCTGACAGCCATGTTTGTTAACGCTTCAAATAAAAGCGAGCGGCGGAATCTCAAAATACATTTGAAAACACTTATTGCTCTATCTTGATAGTTTGCTGCTCAAACAAAGATATAGTCGATTAAGATCATATTACGGCATGGAGATTCAAATTTACAACCCATTTTTTGCACGTCAATCATCTCTCCAGCCAATTAGAGATGTCAGCACCTTGTAAGCCTTCGAGGCGGGACTTAGCGGGCTGCTACCTCCCCCTAGCGGCGTAAATATTGCTTGTAAAAAAATCATTTTTCGTAGTATCTTGTTTTCAAATAAGTCTCCTATCTAGGCTTTTTAAAAACATTAATTCCTTATCGCAGTGTTCATTTAACGAAACACAAGAATGAAAATTGCATTTTTCTAAAGGACCTAGATGGGACACGTATCTAAACAAAGCTATTTTTTTGTGCAATATTTATGCGTTGGACGCAATTTTGGCGGAGAAGGTGGAGGCTGCAGCCCCCTAATCCCTGCCCCGTGCTTACAAGGTGCTTACATATCTCATTGTGTATAGAGATGATTGACGCGTAAAATCTTGGCTGAAAAATTGTATCTCCGTGCCCTGAAAGTATTTTAATCGACTTTTTTTATGCTTAAAAAAAAACAATTTAGATAGACTCATTGTTGTTTTCAAAAGTATCCCAAGACTGCCTTTTCCTCATTGGTCTGAAACAATGACAAACATGACTGCCTGGCGTCTGTGGAGCGCTGAACGGGCGCAGCTCGTCGAGCTCGTCTAGTTTTACCAGTGCGAGTTGTTTTGAGTTCACTCAAGTTTTCGGTGGAAGATCTCCTAAACTACGTAGTTTGCAGCAAACAACTATCGCTAAGTACGCGCCTACGGAAGCGCTGATGCAGGTGCTTGTTTTCGTAGCAGGATTTGCTTAAGCTTGGCGTCGAACGTCAATCATGTTGCTCTATCTGGCTTGATTTGTTCGTTTGCTCGTGTTGATACTGAATAGACCATGTCGGTTTGCCGCAAAAGGGACCCCGATGCTCTGTGAATTGTGCAACCATCGTGACTGCAACTGTTTTAATACCGATAAAATACCTACGCAGGTAGGAATTTGCACCTATTTGGCTGGAGCAATCTGGACATTGGCTCGCATCGGGTTAGTCAAGTACATTCCCGTCATCTCGCTCTGAAAGACAAGTATCTCTTAAGTTTTGCAGTGCTCCTGTCCCACTAAAAATAATACTTTTAGTTCACGTTTTAATTGTGCGTCATGACGCACACATCACTTAGCTCGCAGACGCCATGCAATAAAAGTAACAAGAACTTTAACGCTGGAATGACTGCATACTTATTTTGTTGCTTTTTTAATCGCACGTCGACAGGCGCTGAAAGACGCTTTGTATTGGACCGTCGCTCGAATATGATGGAACGTTGGAACGCCACGCCACTTTCGTAGTCAAGTCTCGCGAGTGTTGTAGAAGTTTTTCACACGGTCAACATATAGGTTTCTTTAACAAAGGTCCTCGCTATATCGGCGAATCAGCCCATGCTCTTGGGTCGCGAGCACACGCCACGCGCGGAAGATCGTTAATTGATTGGGCGCAGAGAATAAAGATCCCTTAGCTAAAGGTACCCTTTACGGTTAGACGGGCGCAATATAGCACGACGGACGAAGTCGAGAACAGACGCCTCAGCGCAGCTTTGGTGTCAGGGCGCAGTATAGCAGACGGACGAAGTCGAGAACAGACGCGCCAAGCGCAGCTTTGTGTCAGCGTCTTACAGGCATTGCAGACGACAATAGACGGTGGCGAAATAACAGACGATGCTAGAGGCTGCCGCGCGTCTGCTCGCACAACTAGCAGGCGGTGTCAGACACCTATGGTCTATGGTCGTCTATGGAAAATTATATGGCAGGCTATCACCCCCTATGGCCCTCTATGGTCGGCCATAGAAATCCATAAAGACAGCTACAGCCAGCTATAGAAAAATCTATGGCCCTGTGTCTAAAGACTGGGAACCATTAAATTTTCTTTACCCGCCTATAGAAAATTTTATGGCCACAAGCCTAAAGACTGGGAACCAATAAATTGTCTTTAACCGTCTATAGAAAATTTTATGGCCCTATGTCTAAAGACTGGGAACCAATAAAATTTCTTTAGACGCCTATAGAAAATTACATGGCCCAATGTCTAAAGACAGCGAACCAATAAATGTTCTTTACCCGCCTATAGAAAATTCTTTGGCCCCGAGTTTAAAGACGGGAAACCAATAAATTGTCTTTACCCGTCTATAGAAAAATTTATGGCCCCGAGTCTAAAGACTAAGAACCAATAAATTTTCTTTCCACGCCTATAGAAAATCACTACCGGCGCTTACTGTTTTAGTAAAAACACTCCAGGTTAGAAAATTAAATCAATACTAAATTTCTGTAATGCCGGTGACAAACCATGACCCAAGATATGTTCTCTGCTGTTGCAACGAGTCGTGAAAACCAGTAATATTGTTTGTTTGAAAAATCCATTAAAATACTTGTGCAACAATTAAAATTAATTATTACCCCCAAAAGTGAAAATAAATTACACTGGCGCCGAACACTGCAATCAAGCAATAGCTTTATTGCAATCTTCAGCACCAGTGTACTGCATGTCATCACTGCATTGTCAACGTGATTCATCAAACTTATTAAAAAGATAATTAATAAATTTTAGTTAATTAGCCTAATGATCTACATTTGCTTTTTTCAGGGTGTTGAATTAAGAGATGGGGGCTATTCCAAGAGACAATTCAAATAATGTATTAAGTACGAGTAATATTCGCTCCGCCTCTACGTGTTTTTGCGACAAATAATGGGTCACCGAAAAAGTCGGATTCAAAAATTAGACTGCCATATATACAGCTAGCGCGAACGTAGCATATGAAGAGAGGGGTCCGGTGTCGCGGCGTTGTTGCTGTTGTGTGGGGTAGTGTTCTGCTTGTGTTCTGTGTATTCTGTGTGTTCCGACATGTACGTATCAGTCGGAAACATGAGTATTCGAACAGTGGAGCGCGTGCGCAATCGCTGTACAGGCTGCGCTGCCTGAGAAGTGAGCCTAGGTTGCAGAGAGATAGCAGTGCACTCGTATCTCTGCTGCGCAGTGCGTTCTGCCATGGCTCTTGATGCGGACAGTGCATAAGCCGATCGGCACGTAGCCGCTCGTCTCGTACAGTGCGCTGGACAGCTGGCAGCTCTGCTAACATTCCGATTAGCTCGTGTTCGACGCGCTGGGCACTGTTCTATTCGCAGTGCATCGCGCTGCACAAAAAGCCAGTTATAGCGTGTCGCGTATCAGAGACGTCATGCGCGACGTCCGTGAGCGTATCAAGCGAGAGTCGCGCAACAGTCAGCATATGCTGTGATCTGCCGGTCGCATCAAGTGCGAGTATATCGAGTCAAGCGCCGCGCTTTCGGCGCTATATTCCAGCAGAGTGCGAGCGAGTATTAAGACACATCAGAGTAGGACACGCAGTGCTTGGTCCAATAGGCATCGTGCAGATGCACTAGCAAGTGTCCAGCGCACGCTCAACTTCTGTGACGATAGCATCGTATATCTACCATGTAGCGTTCACAAGTCGCGCGCGTACTTGAAGTAACATTTATTTTAGAGTTTGCTGGCTAAAGAGAGTCAGTAGGGTAAGCCATAGAGAAGTCTTTAGCCAACCATTAGACAAGCTAAAGAGCGCTATGGCTGGACAGCGATAGGGCCATAGACAAAGCTAAAGACGCCCATAAAGGCGACCATAAGAAATGCTAAAGACAGCCATAGAAAATTCTTTAGCTAATTGGGCCAAATAGCTAAAGCCGACCATACAAAGAATTTTCTATAGCCGACCATAGGACATTTTTGTATGGGTAGACGCAACGGATGTCGCGAAAGGGAAATACTTCACTTATGACCGTGTTTGACCGAGCAGCCAAGCCAATCTAGTAGTAAGGGGCAGGGCTACTGATTTGTGGGCGGGGCTTAAATCTGGCTGGGACCTCCACCTAAATTGCATCTAGCAACGTAAATATTGCACACACACTACTTCGTGGAAATTGTATCTTTGCAAACTACGTGTCCCATTTATGCTGTCTCAAAACATCTTTCTTTTGTTCTGCAGCGTCTCTTTGAATGTTTTTTTTTTTTTATAGATTGAAGCACATATTTTTGTCAAACGGCAGAGACTTGATTTTATTTATGTTAACTATGCTACTATGTCCCGAGATAAGCTTTATTCTAGTGTACTGGATGTCAATGCCCAAGGTATTGCCAAATCTATATATCAGCGCATTTTGTGAAACTGGCACCAAGATTTAAATTTTTTTTTTATTTATTTTTTTATTTATTTAATATACTCTCAAAGCGCCCTTTCGGGCATTGTATGAGGGGGGAGTACACGTTTTTGACAAAAATACTACAACAATAAATTTCGTACATATTTGCCTAAAGACAAGAAACAGTGCAAATATACAAACTCAAGAAAAAGAACACTCGTACACAAACAAAAATAACATAATATACCCACTCAGAAGAAGAACACTCGTACACAAACAGGGAGCATCATGCCAACCAGGCTACAGGAAAAAAGAAGTTAAACTATCTTCGCACATGAAAAACAAAAAGGACACCATCCTATAACTCATTCCTGGGAAAAGTGGAACAAACGTTCACATGTAGATTTGAATTCATTTTTATCAGTTATATTTACAACGTGGTGGGGCAATGAGTTCCATTCTGTAATTGCGAGCTGTAATGGCGAGTTGCGGAATTGATTAGTACGACAATTTGATAAACAAATTTTGTGAGGATGATCATGTCTGGGAAAGATGCGATGAGGGGAGGCAATAAGCGTTCCTTAAGGTTAATATCAAAATAATAAATATTGTGAATGAACACCAGACGGGAGACTTTGCGCCTGGCGTCTAATAAAGGTAGATTAGCCCTTTGTTTCAGCGCTGAAACGCTCGTGTATGGTGAATAGTCACTATATATGAAGCGCGCGGCTTTGTTTTGTATTTTTTCTATTTGGGCAATTAGGTAATCCTGGTGGGGAGACCATATGATGCTGGCATATTCAAGCTGAGATCTGACAAAGGACTTAAAAGCTAGTAAACGAGTTTCAGGGGGAGCTAAATACAAATTCCGTCTGATGAATCCTAAGGAACGACTGGCTTTCCCAACTATGTAGTTAATATGATCATGCCAACTAAGAGTATCAGAAATGAAAACACCGAGATATTTATATTTATTTACCTTTTCGAGAGGGACACCATTGATAGAGTAGTTGCAACTGATTGATGATTTCTTTGTTGTCACAGTCATATATTTTGTTTTGTCGATGTTAATTCGCATCTGCCACCTATTGCACCATGAAGCAATAGAATTCAAATCGTTTTGAAGTGTACAGGTGTCGGCTGTATGTACTATTTTTTTATACAGCACACAATCGTCTGCGAAGAGTCGGATTGATGAAGAAATATTAACAGGGAGATCATTTATATAAATGAGAAAAAGAAGAGGTCCTAGCACGGAGCCCTGGGGCACGCCAGACTTAACATCAGTGCTTGATGATAACTGATCAGAAATTGAAACAGATTGGGTTCTATTCGTAAGGAATTGTCTAATCCAAGATATAAGTGAGGGGTCCATATTCAACGTTTCAAGTTTATGTAATAACCGTAATAATCCCTCGGCGAAGCAGACTCAGGAAACACCGCACACGGGCTTTGGAGGTTGCCGCTGATGACATCAACCGTCGAACGAACGAACACCATTAAGCGCCGGGAAAGCATTCAAGTACATTGCGGTATTCATCCATTGAGATGTAGACACCGCACACCGATGCTCCATCTGAGTCACCGAAACAAAAAGTGTTATAACACAAAAGCTCAGTGCACGGTTGTGGACAGACGTAGTGAAGAGAGCTGGTATGTTCGATGGTGATCCGGCCTAATATGTTGCGGCTTTAGGCGATCCAGACGCATTCACGCTGCTTTATGTGATGCCGGAATTGACGATGATGGAAAAATGTTGTTCCTAACCATGTGATTTCTAGGTTTTGTAGATACGTTTTTATGTGTAAACATGAAGGAACACCCACACCTGCTACAGGGACTAACGAGAAGATGTTTTATCTAAAGAAAACGATATCATTGCGCGAGAGCAAGTACACATCCTTCTGCCTTAGGCAGCTTAAATGTAGTAATGAATATTTTAACACCAACTACGTATTCTTAATTCTAAGGATGTACTCCATGTTTTATTTTTTTTTATAATTCTGTAAAACTCTTTTTGGTAGCCTCATATGTAATACGGTGTCGCGTGTTTGTATCAAATTGTTGTTTCACATGTTTTTATTATATTTTGTTGTTTATTTTTTACGTTCTTTTGTTATTGTTGCCCGCGGAGCAATGTAAACGGGTAACAAACAGGACCTTCCAGGTAACAGAGCCAGGCACAGCAAATATGTACTTTACCTCGCTACCCTCGACGTTCTGTCTGAAGAACTAGAGCCACTTAAGACTGTTTATTTATTTATTTAAAATACCCTCAAGGTCATCGGCATTACAGAGGGGAGTGGGGGTTAGTGGCAGTAGTACACTTTGCAGCTCAATATGAGCCGTATAGATTATTTATGGCAGTTCTAAATAAGTGACCAGGAACAATTATTGCGATAGATGCGGGAAGGTGGTTCCAATCCACTGAAGTTTTCGGAATGAATGACTCTTGGAGTGCATTAGTGCTACATCTTAGAATGTCTACTTTATACATATGATCAATGCGAGGCGAAATATAAGACGGATGACTCAGCAGTCGGTTGTGAAGTAATGAGTTATTATGGTATATCTTATGAAAGAGACAGTAAGCGAGCTATTTTGCGACGTAAACTGAGGTTAGGCAACAATAGGCTAGTTTTTATTGAGCTCACGCTTGCGGTGCGATGAAACCTATTAAGAATAAAACGAGCAGAGCGATTCTGAACTGATTCCAGGGCGTTAGTTAGTTTGGAATGACCGGGGTCCCAGATAGAAGAAGCATATGTAATTTAGAGCGTACAAGCGTTTTGTACAGGGTTAGTTTCAGAGATGAAGGGGCCAGTGAAAAGTTTAGTTTTAGATTACCCCGCATTCGATTAGCGTTATTAATAACATACTCAACATGCATTTGCCAGGAAATATCTGAGGTTATATACACACCTAAGTATTTATAAGAAGAGACAGAAAGGAATTATTATTTGTCGATCGAATTTTAGAAATGATCCCCAAACATGCCTCCGCGAACAACTATGACCTAAACTGTGGATTTTTTTTTAGTCGACTATGTTCAGTATCGTTTTTAAGATAATACCGTGTGCAGACCCTTTCATTGCGTTCCAAATTAAACAAAGTTTATACCTTGGTCATGTACGAGTACTGAGAAATAAATTCTGAAACAGAGGAAGTTTTCACTTTTCGTTCAATTTCAGCACGCAGTATAATTTTGTTTTCGCGTCGCGTTTTTTTACATTTTTCTCTTACCCAGAATATATTCCGTTAGAGGTATATACACTGGTTTTGAGTTTTAAGCCTCTAAATATGCTAAAAAATGATTCTGTCTGTTATCATAAATTCTACATTAAAAATATAAAATTTCGCATTTAAAAATCTAGGTTTCCAATAGGAAGCGTATTTTACCTTAATGTTGTGCAATATTATACTTTGATATTTATAACTTAGTATAGATTGTGTAGCGCATAGAGTTAAGGCCTGAGGCACCTCCAATCAAGGCACCGGCGGAAATTGTCTGAAAACCGCTTTCGGCAGTTGCGATTCTATAGTGTTTAGGCGTTTGGAATTACATACTTGTTATTATACGCCTAGCGACATCAAGGTCTTTTATATGATTATTTATTAAACGTCCCTTTGATTATTATAATAAGGAATAAAATATACAGCTATAACCAATAAACCCACCATCACCATTTGCTGTTCTCTAGCATATGTAGTGGCTTAAAACCTAAAAGCTAGTGCATATACCTCTACCGGAATGTGTGCTAGCTAAAAGAAGGGTGTAAAAAAAGAAAACGCGACGCGAGAAAAAATTGTTATACAGCGCATGGCTGAAATTGAACACAAAGTGAAAACTTCTCTGTTTCATAATTTATTTTTCAGTACTCGTACGTGATTAGGACACAAACTTTGCATAATCTGGAAGGCAATGAAAGGTTCTACACGTGGTATGTTAAAACAAAACTAAACATAGTCGACTAAAAAAATCCGCAGATTAGGTCGCAGTTGTTCGCGGAGGCATGTTTGAGGATTTTTACAAAGATATGATCGACGAATAATAAGTAGTAGTTGGAATGTTGTTTTACCGACTTGCATATACATCACAATGAAAAAAATATAGAAGCTCTTTTTTAATACTTTGAGAATGAGAGTGATTCGAAAACGCCGCTCACAACAATCGTCAATTTAACCCATTAACCCACCATTGGCATTTGCTATTTTTTAGCATATTTAGTGGCTTAAAAACAAAACCAGTGCATGTACTTCTAACGGAATGTATTCTAGCTAAAAGAAGGGTGTGAAGCGAACGCGACGCGAGAAAAAGAAAAAAAATGACCACATCTCCACGTGGTGACTGATGTTGATTGTGGCGAAGCTCTGGTGGTGCTGAAGATACTGATTTTGTTCATCGGTAGTGCTGAATGGTGCTGATTTTTTTTACTGCTCATAGGTAGTGCAGAGTTCCGGGTTGCGTTTCGACTTCATTTTTACTGCTTTATGGTCGGTGAAATGCAGAGCCGGTGGTTCTTCTAGCAGATTAGCTTGGATCCGCTAGAAGCCGTGGGAATGTATCCCCACCGCTTAAGTCAAAGGTCCATGTCAGAAAGAGAATGCGTGGTATGGAACGTGGTTATATACGCATTTGACCGCAGCGCCCTCTCGTCTATAAACGTTGAGCCAATGCATGCAAAGTTTAACGCGATTATGTACGCATTTGACCGCAGCGCCCTCTCCTGTATAGACGTTGAGCGGCTACATGCAACGTTTCATACATGACATCCCCAGCTCTTGAGTTACTGCTACATCTCAGAGCCTTCTACTCGTCCCGCAGTCATGGCAGAGTGGGTAAAGCGATGGGCTAGAAATCCATTGGGGTCTCCCCGCACAGGTTCGAATCCTGTCGACTGCGCAAACATTTTTTTCTTTTTTTAAGAAGACAGATGGGATGGCAATCGATGTGAGCACGGACGCCGGATGGATGGACGGACAAGGCTAGGCCCCTTGGAGCTTCGCCCCTAAAAATGTAAATGTATTTTTTTATACAGTGCTGAAATTCAACGAAAAGTGAAAACCTTCTCTGTTTCATAATTTATTTCTCAGTACTCGTACATGATAAAAACACAAACTTTGCTTAATTTCAAAGGCAATGAAAGGTTCTACACGTGGTAATATTTTAAAAGCGATACTATACATAGTCGACTCGAAAAAAACATCGGCCGTTTAGGTCACAGTTGTTCGCGGAGGCATGTTTGGGGATTCTTACAAATATTGGATTCACGAATAATAAATAGTAGTTGGGATATCGTTTTACCGACTTGCATATATATCCCAATAAAAAAAATATAGAAGCTCTCTTTTGAATACTTTGAGATTGAGAGTGATTCAAAAACGCGACACACAACAATCGTCAATTTAACCCATAAACCCACCACTGGCATTTGCTCTTCTTTAGCATATTTAGAGGCTTAAAACTCAAAACCAGTGCATATGCTTCTCACAGAATGTATTCTGGCTAAAATAAGTATGTGAAGAAAACGCGACGCGAGAAAAATAAAAATAAAATTAAAAATGTGTCTTTTTTATAGTGCTGAAATTGAACGAAAAGTGAAAACCTTTTCTGTTTCATAATTTATTTCTCAATATTCGTTCATAAAAAAGCACAAACTTTGCTTAATATGGAAGGCAATGAAAGGTTCTACACGCGGTTTTATTTTAAAAGCAATACTAAACATAGCCGACTAGAAAGAAAATCCGCAATTTAGGTCACAGTTGTTCTCGGAGGCATGTTTGGGGATTGTCGCAAAGATTGGAGCGACGAATAATAAATAGTAGTTATAATGTCGTCTTACCTACTTCCATATATATCACACTAAAAATATAGACGTTCTCTTTTGAATACTTTGAGATTGAGAGTAATTCCAAAACGCCACACACGACAATCGTCAAAACCTCGTTCTTTCCCGCTTTTTTTTAGATTTTTTTCTCAAAAACTAAACATGTAAGGACATTAAAATAAAAAGGATTGTTCTTCTTAGAACATGCGCCACGAAATATAAAAATGTGAAGCAAAATAAGAAATATGACTGCACCTCGTTGCATGAATCCAAATGAAACCGCCCATTTATATTTTTGATAAATCAGTCTTGTCTTGCTACTGAAACAGCAAATAAAAAAATATTTTAATTGGTTTTATTTTTTTGATTTCCAAAGATTCACTCATTTATATGTATATGTGGGTTTTTTTTTCGTTTGAAATACTGAAGTCGTATGCTTCACAAAGTGCTAATTTCGAGCTTTATTTTGATATCAGAATCATTAAAATATTTAATCAGATCACACATAAGAACATGCAACTCTTCGCGATGCATAATAAAAGACGAATAGTTCGACTTTATTTTAACTTTTCTAAGTAAAATATGTTTATTTTTACTTAATTAGGCGCAAGGAAATTTAGTTTCAGATTCATACGGACGAGTCTTGGTGTAGTATTGAGGGACAACAAAGTTGCGAGCGGTCAAACATGCGATTCTCGACAGGTAGGGAGACATCAGTTAATGCCTAAACCGCTTTAATAATGTATACTATAAAAAAGCCAAGCTTGTCATTTGAGTTTGTATTCATAAAACAAATTTTTCTCAAAACATAAACCTTTTTTTAAATAAAAACCTTTTACCTCAAAGCTATGCCTAATGAGAGGAAAACGTGTTTTCTGCCACCTGTCCGGAATAACATATTTCACGGCTCACTCCTTTGTTACTTATTAAACTACATCACAAAGAATTGCGTGACAATATCAAAATATATCTAATCATGCATATTCAATTTAAAAAATAATGCATTTTGAAATAATTAAAAAAGAATTGTTTCTTTTGTTGAGTTTTTTTTTTTAAGTATGGCAAATTCTTATGTGTGTTCCATTTAAGATAATTTAATAACTTTGCTATCACCACAAAGCTTAAAACTTGGTTATTTTTATTGCACACAAACTCCACATCATATATACAAAACAAAACTTGTTTTGTAAATTTGAGAGCATACGTCTAAAAAATCTAGCAAATGGGGAACCCTTTTTCTAAAAAAAAACATTTTTAGTTTATTTTAGTTTTATTAATGGCAAAGATAATGCTGGGTTAGCCGAAAATCTAAATATAAAGTATTATAACTTGTTCGTGTGACCGCGATTAAAGCTTTAATTTTGTCAGTTGTTTTTCTAATTGAAACTATGCTCTTAAGCACAGCAAAGACAGCAATTTCTAATCGAAACTATGCTCTTAAGAAACAATATTAAGAAAGTTAATTACGCAAAGATACTTAACAATCTTATTATCCCGGACTTTAGTCATTTTCCTAAATAGGCCCCTGGCCCAGGACCAAAACGACACAAGCCTTTTTTTGTTGAGTCGCGTAGTCTTCGCAATATCGAATTTTCTACTTTTCGTGAAACACCCTGTATATTACATTTAAATTTCATATAAAGAAACACTCCTAGCTACAATTAAAATATTTAGCAAATAAATATTTTGTTTTGATGAGTAAATTTATTTTGGATTTGTTGGGTTCGAAACATTCGCTTACCCAAATATATGTAAAGGTTTTTAATTTGTACATAAAATATTAAATTTGTATGCAATGAAAAATATTTAGTTAGAGCTTTCGGGTGATATTGAGGTCATTAAAATATCTTAAGCAGGTAACACGTAAGAGCTCGCTACTCTTGCCAAAAAAATAATTAAAAATATAGTCGAGTTTTTTGGTTTTTCTAGATTATTATAAACTACACGACATTTTTTTTAATTCATTAAACGTGCTAAAATTCTATTTTTAGCATGCCAAAGAAGATGTCCAGCGCAGTGGGTGTGAGAAGTGACAAAAAGCGAGCGGTCAAACATGCGATCCCCGACAGGTGGAACTAACGTCTGTTTTCGCCTAGGCCGCTTCTTTTATTATTAACTTAAAAATCAAAAACAAAAAATCCGCCGAGCTCTACGTTTTGGTCAGCGCTGTATTTATTTCGAGCACTTTCCCGAAACATATTTTTTCGGGTCAGCATGAAAAAAGTTATATCCCAAACGTGTGCCTAAGTTTAGATGAAAACACCCATATATTTATCATTCTGGAATGCCTCTGAAAATCGCATTAGCGTTCATCTTATACCAATTAAACGATAAATTTAGCGGTTAAAGTGTCTCCGATAAAATATTAAACCATTCTTAATCGGTGCAGAACCCAAATTTAAAGTAGTTCATTTTGCCCTTTATAAATTGTCTTCTCATGTACCCCTGAAAATAAGCAAAATGTTTACTCAGGAACTTCCTGCCTTTTTGTAAAATATTGGCCGGGTAAGCAATAAATCTAATCAATGAAGCACATAAGCTAAAGTCTCAAGGACGATTAAAGGCCGCAAAAAGCTGGCAGGCACAAAAGAGATGACAAGTTAGATGACACTTTATGAATATTATTTTGGACGATTTAAAAAAAGACGTTTATGGCTTTTAATGGATTAGGTTAAGTAAGTTGTTCTCAGTGGCGTCTAACAAACCATGCTGTAGGTCCAGGAAAATATAGTAAAAAAGACAGCGTCACAGAGATCAAAAATAATACTTGGTTGGTAAATTGTATTGTTAAGACGCAAAGAGTTTCTGTTAACGTTCCTGCGCGCAATATTTAACGATTTGACAGGTATTTATAAAAATCAAGTACAGAGAATTACCTATCTATATTTTTAATCGTCTGTATCATTCTAGAATGATAAGGAAAGTTTTCTGTGGAACCTGTTACCCGATTTTTTTATTATAATTTACGACGTGGGACTTTTTACCTCAGGAAATGCTGTTGATTTTTAATAATGTTATTTACTTTTATCGTTTATGTATTCTCTTTCTTTACGTCCGAGGCTGTAAATTCAAGTGTTGTGTTTTTTAGTTCTTTATTGAGCGTATTATTCCATGGGCTGTACCTGCTATAATGCCGAAGTTTCGGCGCGTGTGGGTTTTTGTGTAAATAAATAAAACGGGATTTTTAATATCCGCATTAAAACCAACACCGATATTTGATTAAAAGTTCGGTGTTTATTATTGTTCTTAATCGATGAATGTGCTACAAATTTTATAGACAACACCATGTCGGTCATGGCAGTACTACCCTTAGCAGGATTTCGAGAGACGGGATCAAATAAAACTTGTTTATGCCGCGTCAAGAAGGCCGGAAATCAATGAGTGCAATGACCTTGCAATTATCGTGGCAAACTCAAGCATAAGTGCGAGCAAAATATCTGGTAGAAGCGAGCAAGCTCTCATTTTCCGGCATTTATGGTTTGTAGCTGGATAGCATTGACAACATGACCAATGCGACTGTGAATACGTACAATGTGGGTCAGCGAGCGGTGATTCCTTTCCTAAGAGCGGAAGGGTGTCGACCAGTTAACATTTCTCACACGAGACAGGAGGTGAATGGTGACAAATGTGTGTCGAGGACAATAGTGACTGACTGGGCGCGTATGTTTTCGGGAGGGACGTGAGGAAACGAAAGACCTTCCTGCGCCGGTTAAGGCGCATGCTGCTAGGACAGAAGAAGCCATCTCCAAGATTGATGCTGCAATACGGGAGGACCGTCGTCGGCGCTTACGTTCGCTAGCGGAGGAGTTCGTTATGTCGCTTAGGACTGCTGAAGCGGTGGTTACATAGAAACTGAAATACCGAAAGTTGTGTTCATAATGGATCCCAGGGATACTGACTGACTTCCATAAGGAAGCACGGATGGGTCGGAGTTTACACCACTTGCTGCGGCATAAAGCGTAAAGTGTTGCATTTCTGTTGCGCATAGTGAACGAAAACGAAACTGGTGTCACCAATTTGAGCCCTTCAGCAAAGCGGCAACCGTGACATGAAAACCATCCGGATCACAAACGTGCTACAGAATGTCAGGTCATAGGCTTCCGCCGGGATGGCTGTTCTCACCGCATTTTATTACCATAAAGGCCTTTTGTTTGAGGACTTTAAACAAACTGGTGTGAAGATAAATGGCAACCGCTAAAGGAAACGTTGACCTAGCTGCGCATAGCCATTAAGAATATACAAGCTTACATGCTTTCGCACGGTGTAATTGCGCTGCACAACAATGCTCCTCCATAAATTGCGATAATGGACCTTTTTCACATACCAACGGCACCAGGCAGTGGCTGCACGAACAAAAATCGAGGAAGGGACCTACCTGCGCTACCAATCGATAATGGGAGCACGCTACCAGTTTCTCGTTCTCTGAGCAGCGGGGCGTGCCCAACGCGCCGTCCGTGGGGCATCCGTGGCGTCCACTAAACGTCGTGTTATTCTTTCCGTCCGCGTTCTTTTTTTGCGTAACACAATTATATGTATGCTGCAATTACGTTTGCTACTCGCTGATCTACAGCCTCCTTCCGAATTTCCTCGATTTTTGGTTTAACTTCCGCCGCTTGGCATCGGCGCTCGCGCGTGCGCAGAACGCTTCTCGGAAAAGGTCCATTGTGAGGTACGTTGGTGAGACGCGCCAATGAGACGCGTGCCTTAATGCATACAGCGACGTTTCTCTATTGAACCCTGAGGGTTCTTGCTTTAATTGTTCCCTTTCTGCTCACGTACACTCGGTATTAAAAAAAAGACTAGCACAAAGTAATCGACAGCGGGAGCGGGCAGATAGCCACATGTGAAACCACGGTGTAGCGAAGTCACAACGCACGAGTGTAGTCGGGCCTCGAGACACTGTCAAGCCATTCCAACTTTTTCCGCCGTACTTGCCTGACTGCAGCGCTAGGGGTCACCCCTTCGATGACCCGACAATCGCTCGTTTGTGCTGATCATTTTTAGTGCTGATTGTACCTTTTCGTTTGATCTAATCATGCCTTCGTATAAATGCTAAATATCTAAAGGAGAAAACTTAGACAATCCAAAATACATATCCTTTTTTTGTCCGATAAGACTAAAACTAATCCTTATACATCACCCTAAAAATTTGAATATGTGACGACGCGCCAGGGTGATAAGAATAATAATGTAAAAACCCGAGCTCGAAGTTCCCGCGCTAGTCGGTGACGTAGACGGCGATTTGGTACGACCTTAATTTTACTCCCTGCCCTAATATGAAAAAATCATAACACGATAAAGTGCAAACTAATTGTCCGCACGCTACCGACGGTCTTTAGTGGGAATGATCAATCGGGTTTCGATCACACATCACTGAATAGCATGAAACCCAATTTGGCCCACCACTCAAAGATCTTTCACCTAAGTGCGAGGGTCACCTGGCACGGAAGACGTCTGTATACTAGGGGTGGCGGAGAAAAGCTAACTGGAGAAAAGCTCACCGGAGATAAGCTCACCAGAGAAAAACTCACCGGAGAAAAGCTCCTCGCCAAACTGTCGAGTGCGGAGGAAAGCTCACCCACCTTTTAATGGATGTAGAAAAAAGCTCACCTACGAATAAAAAAAAAAAAAGAGACGAGTGTTCAATCAAGTGAAATACGTTCACTCAACTGAATTATCCAGGGATGCTTTTTGCGCATGCAGTCATTCTTCCCTTCACTAGCAAGATTTATTTAAAAAAAAATAAAAACGTTCTCGAACACGTCAGGCTTTGCCCGATAAAAAAACAAAATTTACTCACAGAAATAAACACAATTTATTTCTTTAATCAGGACCATGATACTATCCCATTCCGCCACACATTTATTACACTCGTGAAGGGGCTTTGCAACATCGAGTTGGCAGAGTTATTTCTTACATCTCTCTTATGCTCATTTAGACAGTCATTCACATACCGTTTAGTTTGTCCGAAAACACAAAATCCACCAGCCATCGGAATAGCATAAACAACACCCTCGAGGCAATCAACTGATGCATCTCTGTGTTTCTTTCGACACCCATATTATGGGAGTGGAGGTCGACAGAGCGAACTTTATGTCCATGTGTAGCGTGTGCAAACTGGTGAGACGTTGCCTGAGAGGGGGTCTAGGAGAACTTGTCACAAGCCCACTCGTCACAGGCCAACTGGTCGCAGGTGAACTCGTTCGGTATGTCAACCCGTCACATGGGCTCTCGTACAAGGAATTTTGTTATGCGGGGTACTCGTCACACGGAATACTCGTATTAGGACTTGATTTTTTATACAACGTGACGGGTACAATTTTTTCTCGCAAAGCAAATATATATTTACTATGGTTTCATAACATGGAATAGTTAATAGCTGAAACAATAATACCCACGGTTTGGATTGCTAGCAAAATAATTATTTTTTACATACATTCCCGGAAATCTTAAAGCGACTTAATATAAAGCAGGAAATAAATGCATGCACACGTGATAATACATTAAATTATATACTGTGAAACAGGAACTACAGGCTAGGCTTGTGTGTGTGTAATACTTTACAAAATACAAAGCCCTTAGAATGTATAAATATGAACAATAGCTAATAGTCACTTCTCGTGAAAATAGCCAGAGCTGAATGTGAAATAAATATAACAGGCATATTGTAAACGACATGTAGAACCTCCCTCATTTTCCCACGACTTTAGGCTCAAGATCTGTCTTTGGAGTGTGAATCCAACTCCATCTCAATTTGCTCTATATATTAAAAATTATCGTTGTACTTCCGTTTTTTTTTTATAAAATATAAAACTACAAAAAAATTATAACAAAAGTTTAGAAGCTGCACGATCTTGATCTCCAACCTTAAAAAGAAATATAACATCTTACCGGCGTTGCTTTTCATGTACTTGTGCGTCATCAGAAGATTAACTTCACAGGGATCCCCGCCATGAATATGTGTTCCAGTCTCGACCATCTCGAGGTTTCTGAAGTCATCGGTTGTTATGTTTCGCATTGCGGAGTTTTCTATCTCTACATAATCAATACATGATGGAAATGCAATTTCTGCTAATAATATGGGAATATCCTTGCTAGGGTAGCATCGGTGCACCACAGTGAGCTTTACTGACTCTCATACCTGGACGTTACACTTCCGGAGACGAGAAATTCCAACGGGTCTTCTGCTTTTTAGGCGGCGTACGCGGCTAGTATACCGTCCGAACCGTATAACGAATTCGGGCTCGAAATCGTGAACCAAACAAAAGCACTGAAAGAAAGAAGGTCAGTTCTTTTGGAAAAAAGCAAGGCCGACTGCGTACAAATCGAAATACGGTCATCTTGCGACGAGTATTCCGCCGACGAGCGGGCCCCTTCGACGAGTGTTCCTATGACGAACTGGCCTAGAACCAGAAGTCCGGTGCGACCAGTTAGCCTTTGACGAGTTCTCCTGGGACGAGAGGGATATTGACGAGTGAGCCAGTTCCCCTCGGGCGGAGACGAATGTGCGTAAGAAGTGTAGTGAATAAAATTTAGTAGGTGTGTTTTTCATTTTTGTTTTCTCTGTCTCGGGTTTTTGTATGTCGAAGGAATGTATATTCTATGTTTTTACGAAATCGGTCACAATGTATTGAGCCGTAGGTACAAATATAAACTCCAGACGCCGGAAATGCAACTTGAAAGTGCTTCGGACGCGAGATGAAAGGTGTCACTTAATATAAATATACCGATACGCAGAAAATACGCGAATCAAAAAACGCCAAAAAGATCTTAGAGACCGACCTACAGAATCGTCTTCGGCCGGGAAGGAAACCGGTTTCCAGATTCCTTCTCCTAATTCCCTATTGCACCTTCTCGTCTCTCGCCACTGCATGGGCGTGTCTTTGAGCTACTTCCCGAAGAAAGAGAGGAGGTCTCCCTCTTTCTCGAACGGAAAGAGGAAAGAATTTTCTTCTTTCTGGCTCCTCGTCGGCTTCTAAGTGCTCCACCGAAATAGACCCACCCAGTCTCTTGGCATGCGCCGACCTCCGAACCGTCGCATTCGGTCCCGTGGGAGGATTTGTAGCGCCGTCTTATTCGACTCGATGTCAAAACAGGCGGAGTGTCCGGTCGCGTTTATTAGCGAGTGCGACAACTTGGTTACTTTCGTTTTCCCGGGGGACGGGGATTAGGAAAGGCTGAGCGAGCTTTGCTTCCGGAAGTGGGGCTTTCGGGCTTAATTACGCGACTGGCGACGACAAAGCGGATACAAGCACCCGCCGTCGCTGCAGCTGCATCGACAGCGAACTGCAGATCCAGCGCAACATTGGTTCTCGAGTGTGTGTGCAGTCGCAAGTGTAATAACGTCGTCAAACTCCAATTCGCGCTTGCATGTTTTTTTTGTTTGTTTCTTTTAATGGGTATTTTTTTGGTTGTGCGTTAATTCTGATTGAGTGGGTTGGAGGAAAAGAAGTTCAACATTAGGGGGAAAACACTTCAGTTTCTTGCTCCTCCAGCTCTCCGGATCAAATAATAATCCGCAAAAATAAACAGAAGATTACTTTTCATGAGTACACAAAGGCACTTGTTCTGAGGAGCTGTACAGGTTAGTTAATGAGGAGAACCATCCTCGCAACTAGAAGTGTTATCTCCATTTCGCGAGGTTGATGAGAAATCGCGTGTATATTTCTGAAACTGCCTGTTATTCGAGGATTGAGAAATATATGTCGTTGTAATAAAGAACTCATTATAAATTTTAACAGTTACTTAATAAAAGTGGCAGTTCTTGAGTTTGCTGTAGATTTTGTTCCAATATGTATATTTTAACCAACAAATTAGAAGCGTGGATTGAATATTTCAAACAATAACGGTAGCACGTATTACAAAGCTTAAAGTTACGGTCACCATTAATGCGTCTTTTTTTTTCTTCTTATCAAACGGGTAATTTACATCTTTTATTTCTCTATACATCGAAAAATGTACAACGTCCCTACAGAGGGAGATTCAAATATTGCAGGTCATAATCAATGTGACATAATTCAATCCTCGTTGTGTTTAATTATGATTGTCAAGAAGAATAAAATATAATTCTACCTTATTACATTTCTCAGATGTTCTAAAGTAACGCCTTCGCCCCTACGCTGCAAGTTCTATAACAGACGGGAATCAAGATGGTCGCTCATATATTTTTGCGCAAACATTAACTTCCGTTAAGTGACAGTGTCAAGAGGAAGGCGAGGGGTGAATGCAGCTCAGCACCCATTCACTCAGCAAATGAAATATCTAGAAATCCAAGCCACTTGATTGCTGCTTTGCGGTAAAAGTGTCGTTAATAAGCGCGAAAATTTAATTTTGAGAAATAATTTATACTTAGAACAGTGGAGTCGTCTTAACTGGCCGTAGTAGAATCTCACGGATCTTAACACCCTCCTTCTAAGGAAACAGTGTGGCTTTTGGAAGTCTTGCACCAGATACAAATTTCATCAAAATGGAGCTCACCCTGGCTCCCTCTAGGTCTGATGCCCATTCAAACATTTGTGCTTGAACATGATTAACCGAGTTGCAACCATTTAACACCGTTTACGAAGAAAGAGTGCAGTGGCACACTGACTGGCACCGTATAGTAGGTATACCCATTGGAGCACTTCCGACCCTCGTTTAACTATAGTGAAGGTTTTCCAGCATTTGTGAGGTCGAATCTACGCACTAAATATGAGAAATGGTCGCTTACGCGCAGCGCAAGTTCGTCTGCTACTTGCAGTGATGTTTGGACGCCGAGCTCTGATTGGCTTTGATGGGAAAGGTAGTGGTCACAACTCAACGCCAAGCTGCCTAGAGGTCTACTGATCATTCTTCCAATCAGAGCCGATCAGAACTCGGCTTTCTGACGTCGCCGTGACACCCGCTCATGAAGCAGACGAAGTTGCGCTCCGCGTAACATTCTAAGAATGATTTAAAAGCCAACTCTAAAGAAATAACGCGTATATAATAATTAGGAATTATACGTAGATCGCCAGTGTTCAAGAGTTACCCAATAGATGACACCGGTGTATTCACTAGTCGTGAGCGATTGCGAAGTACTCGATACCACTCAAACGCAAATGCGCGTACCAGCCTTTAAGTTGTCCATAGACCACCAAGTATCGCGGGGGAGACCGTTCCGAAGGGTGACACGCCTATATGACTCGTGGACGACCGAATCCGATCGGAGCAATGCGCCGACCGGATGATGGACGAGAGCTCAGGAAGCGGAACGCGATATCCCGGAGTCAATTGGTTCCGCCGAGCCCGCGCTAATGGGAGAGCAACGAGCCGTTTATGCGACGATGGACGGGACAGCCGATCCTTCGTCAATAATCGGCTGCCGGCCGGTGTAAGTTTCCTCGCTTCCACCTCTTCGTGGCGGACGGAATGGTTTATCCCTCAAACCGAAGTTTGAGACTCTAGCATACCGCAATATATGGTTCTAAAAGAAACTGTGCGTTTGTTTAGAGTGATACGCTATACAGGAAACATTATATTTCGTACATTTCTTTTTATCTGCGGAAAGATCATTAAAGTGTTTTGTGCAGGTAAGTCAAACCTCTAGGGGGACACAATACAAGGTGGTTATTCAACACGTCACGTCTGATGATTAAAAAAATTACAATTTTAAACAATATAATTAAACATAATTCGAATCAGAAACTTGCTGAGCGTCATGAAAAATTATTAGATCAGTCAATTTCAGATAATCTTGATGCACGTGAAGGAAGCGCCGGGGATCACCAAATTTACCACTCATGCAACAGGCACAAGGATTGCAGTGCGGCAACTTGGTGATAAACATTATCATCCGCGTCTATGTTCTGCTGTTCTTCTGCAGGTCGCAAGAGTGGTAAGTTTGGAGCTCCCCAGCGATTCCTGCACGTGCATTAAGTCCACCTGAAATTGACCGAGTTTGTG
Source organism: Ixodes ricinus (assembly GCA_037355805.1). Taxonomy (NCBI): domain Eukaryota; kingdom Metazoa; phylum Arthropoda; class Arachnida; order Ixodida; family Ixodidae; genus Ixodes; species Ixodes ricinus. The sequence goes on from JAZHYW010027708.1 coordinate 42,965, forward strand.
GTTTTCAACGACGCTCAGCAAGTTCCTTATTGAAGCCACAGGTTTTGTATCATTAATTAAAAAGTTAATGAACACATTTTAGTTAATTATATAACGTAACGTGAGGAATAACCTTCCTCCCCCCTCCCCTCTCTTTATGAGATCCCCCGGACAAACCGAATTCCACGATATCCTTAAAAGGAGTTCGTCCTCCTGGCGTGACTTAATAATTTTACACCAAAAACGGTTCTTGGTTCCTTCTTCAACGTCCGCAGAGGCTGATACAGCAATCTCAATGGCCGCGAAGCGGCAATAAGATGGATGTAACACGTCACGCCTTGCGCGTTTCTTAAAAGAAGACTGACCGACCCCCCCCCCCCCCCCCAATATTTGCTGTATTTTGCCAGGCAATTTAATATGGTGTCAAAAGTCTACCCAATCAATATTTTGCTACAAAATCACGTATATTTTTAATTAAAAAAAAAAACTCAACTGCAGGAAACCAAAATTGAAATATGAGCATGGAAACTCATGGCCGGGCCTCGTGAACGATGTGTATCGAGGAGGAAGGAGAAGTGTAGGGGAAGAAGGAGATGCCGGAAATCACGTAAGTACACCGGACCCCGTTTATTTTCTTTATTTGTGTCCGCTTCTCCGGCTTGTGAAGCAGAAGACAACGACAAAGTTGCGTGTATCGTTTGTCGTGCGATTGTTTCGCACTTCCTATATCTCTTCCGCTCGATGTTCTGCGCTTGAAGATCGATTGGCCGGTACCACGAACGACAGCTTCGAAGTAGCGGTTCCTACGTCCGTCGCAACGTTGGTCCGTCGTGTGCCGCCATCGTGTCGTACAGCCCGCGGTGCATCGCCATGTTGAGTATGACGTGTACATGCAATTCCTGTGATCTGTGTAACATTTTTTTTTCGATCGACGTATTTGCGGTTTTTTGGAGGCCACAAAGATGGAACCCAAATTCTTTCTATTTTCAATACTGAATGTGTGCCTTAGATGACCCATGACGTTGAATATATTTGGTACACATAGTTTGAACGCCACGTGACAATGAAAAAGAGAGTGAGCGCGACTGAAACAGGCCGATTCTTGACCGGCTGTTTATGGGCGGAAAGAAAACTAATTTCGAGCCACCAAGTGTGTTCCGAGTATAATTGGGCTCTTACAGATCATTTTCAAATAAAAACTTCGGCGAGCACAAATACTCTGCCACGCTCCCTTTAAGCTGTAAACGATTATAATACCCCTGCCACACGGCAAGAGTTAATGCAATTTACACAAAAATACGAAGTTAGTATACTTATTTTGTATTGGTTGTTACAGGAGGGTCACGTGACACGCACTGATTTGCCAGGCATATAATGTCATTCGATGTAAATTACATTAATCTTTGGTATAAAATGCCAATTAAAAAGAACGATATGAACTGCCGTCCTCAAATGCTCGTGTAATTTAGTTTCACAGCATACTTCCTATGTTTCGCAGCATGTTTCCTTGCTAATCTGTTTTGTTCCCACTTTTTTATATTTTCTCTGATGCAGTGTTGACAAAAATAGTAAAAATGGTGGGCTCCCTTTTGCTATTTTTGTCAGAATTGCATTAAAGAAAATGTAAAAGAAAAACGTGGGAACAAAACAGTTTGGCAAAGAAGTATGCTGCGAAATATCGGAGGTATGCTGTGGAACTGAATTACACGCGCATATGAGGACGGGCAGTTCATATCTTTTCTTTAATTGGCATTTTATACCAAGGTAAAATTATTATATTTTCAAGTAGTAAGTAAATGTTGTAAAAGCCTAGTAATTCGTCCATTCCAACATCGTTCCTTCACACGTTTTCAAACGTCCTGGCAAACTTCTGACTTTATTTTTATTCCGGATTTGCTTCTTTAAATTTCTTGTGGTTATAAGAAAATGCTACTCTGCTGAACGGAACTATCCTTCAAGTAAATATAATCTTTCGGATATGCCATATTGACTTGTATACTTTTTTAAACACTACATTTCTTCTTTTTTTTTTTTTGCTTACTGTACATGTATGAATAGACCATTCAAACTTTTCTGCCGGAAAATTAATATTGTGTTTTACATCGAGCTTAGAGAAACGCGGGAATTGAGCAGAAACGATACAGAGTCAGTCGGGCGATCATCAAAACTTTCGTTCAAATCAAATTAGCCAGTCTATGTGGCGCCTAATCCAGTTCAGCCGTTATCGACAAGTTGGGCGATCCTATTATTTCATAAAAACAAAAACACACTTTGCAAATAAATAAAAATAAACGTTGACGACCTGTCACTGGGACGTCTTGACACCGAACCAGCTAAGCCTCTGAGTAAACAGTTGTCTGCTTCTCGGAACTTTTTTCTTCGTTCAATGCCAACTCTTCCCTTATACACATTTAGAGACTCCTTGAACGTTAATTTAATTTATTTTCTCCAGCCTGACACGCTCAATAAGTGGAACAAGAGTGACCGAAGTCTTACTCCCACTTGGAGCTTAATGCTAGGTGTCTCCATCTGAACGTCAGGGCGGTTGCCCAGTTGCGTCATTTTTAGCACCATTGAAGTACAAATGCACTTTCTTTTAGGTCGCGAAAAGAAAGTAGTAATTTTCAGCAGACTTTTTCAAGGATTTTTACGCACATAAACGGCACTCTCTTTAGTGCTTAAGGTACTCGACACTATAAGCAATAAACCGAGCGCTCTTTTTTTTTTCTTTGTGAGCGGAGTTTTGTTATTGCTTTTTACGTTGCTTGAAACTATGGTAACGGAGACCAGAGGTCACAATTTCGAATTAGAATTCTTTAATTTCACTTAATGGTCTCATTTTGCTTCACAAATTCATTCAAACTCGTATCATAAATAGTACAAATATTTAAATATCGCCTCTCATACCACAAAACTCGTCAATCCTAGCGTCGCTGCCCTTCCTATCACAATAGTCGCAACATGCAAGCGTCAGCCCCACACCAATCACAAAGGTTGTCAAGAACACAATTTCGCGAACCGAAATTACATTTTAGAAATTTCAACCTCACATATTCAGTTCCTTGTAAAACCTCCATGGAAAGTTGAAAAGGGAACGATATCTAGTGGTATCATTCCATTTTCGGTAAGGGGCTGTAATTTTTTGGTACAGTGCTCTGCTGTACCCAAGCCTAAACGCCCCTCAGCGATTTTTTTTATTGACTACCGATTGTAGATAAAGAAGCAGTTTAATATGGGGACAACTTTTTTGGTCTGAAGCAATGGCAAATTACCCTGACCCTATGGCAGGCAAGTCTGGTATTTAAGAAAAATGCTGTTTTTTGTTATATACAAAAAGATAGACATAACAAGTACTTTTTTTTAGCAAAAGGTGAGGGCGCCAGCGAGCTGATGGTATTTTAACATTTTGACTGAAAACCCCGAGACTGGGACGAGAAGAGACGGACAAACACAAAGACTCAATTGAGACTTTGTGTTTGTCCGTCCCCTCTTGTCCCAGTCTCGGAATTTTTAGTCAAAACATTTTCTCTTTTTTTTTTTTTACCTTGGCTGAAAAACACCTCTCTTCCAAGCATGTGCTTTCAGAGATGTTTTGGTATGGCACTTAACATTATAACTTTTAACACAATGTTTATGGCAAGAGTAACTAAGCAAAAAATGTAAACCGCAAAAGCGAGACACCGAAGCATTACGACCGAGAAAAGAAAGGCAGGGCCCGCTCACAGGTGGCACCTCGTTTTTCTTTAAGAGCTTTATCTTTCAGCGCGTCAAAACTGTGAGATATACTTGTGTGCATCTGCTTGAAATTTTGTGTCATACCTGGTAACTTGCCCAATCTTGTAGACACGCAAAGTCTTTCCTTACTGCGGAGTGGTCTACCTAGCAGACAGTCCAAGCGGCATTCAATCCTCTCGGGATCTTTTAACGACTACCTATTATGAACGAAGAAGTTTGATACGAGGACATCTTTTTGGTCTGAATTTTTTGCATATTACCCCGATCCCATGGTAGGCAAGTCTGATATTTCAGAAAATGCTGTTGCATATTACATAGAGAGATAGACCTAACAAGTACATTTTCTTTTCTTTCTTTTTTTTTCTGTGGTACCCGGGTTGAAAAAACTTTACCAAGCATGGGCTATTTGAACTTTGAATGTTTGTGATCAGTTACTGCTTCTGAAAAAGTTTTTAACACAATGATTTTGGCAGTGGTAACCTGGCAAAAATGTAAACGGCAAAAGCGAGTAGCCGGCGCTGCTATAGCAGCAGCCATTGTCTCCTTTTTATTTTTTTATCAGTTATTAAAGAAAGCAAAGAAAGCGAGACTCTGCAGCATTACGACCGAGAGAACAAACACAGGGCCCCTAACAGGTGGCATTTCGTTTTCCATCGACTGCATAAGCATTCCGGCTCGAACAGCATATGGTTCAAAGCATAGAGGGAGAAAAGAGGAAGAATTATCTGTAATTTATGATATCTGGCCGATGGAGTTCCACCGCCATATCACCGTTTGTTGTGTAATTTCCGGTTCCTTGTATATGAAAACCACATTGACATCAGAAGTTACGGTACGAGTATCGGGACATAAACGATTGCACCAAGATTTTGTGGCCCAAATATTTTATTTTATTTATGACAATTTTGTCGGGTTTGACCAAGACACTGCTGCAAGTTTTTTTTTCCATGCTATACTGAAATTATGACACAAGCAAAATGGTGCCTAGAAAGCATGTTTTCTTGTGTATGAAAATGTTGCACCCCTTTGAGGTGCAGCACAAGTGTGATTAGTGACGATGACTGGAGGGCATGTGCAGCTGCTTGTTTCTCCACAGCCTGCACACAATTCACACGAAAAAATGTATTGCTTAAAAGATGCATTTTTGAACAGCATGTTAGAGAAATTACATAAAACAAGATAATCCCAGTGGTGTGGTGAGCAGTAGTGGACGGCGTACCACTGCTTTCACCTTGTTTTTTAACTTTCACGGAGTAATGGAAATAGCGAGAATGCCAGACTCCAGAAAGACATTTAGTTTATGCTAGCACCTTCCTAACAAAGGAACTGATCAGACCAACACACTCATCCTGTGGATTTTCAGTACAGCGGGCAACCTACGAGACAAGCGGCCCTCAGAAATGTGCATATAGTTTGATCTAATTACAGACATAACGAAACCTTAGGCACCGTAAGAAGAAAAAAGGACATGAAAAAGAGGACGACACACACGACGTCTCAAACACAGCTGAAGGTTTATTCTAAAACCGCGCTTATAGGGGTACACCGCAGTCAACGCCAAGAGCCCTCACACCAAGTGAGTCCCTCAAATTATCATCAGGGGCGAACATAAGAAGAACTGCCCCCGACGCTTCCGCACTTGCCAAGGTCAACCAAATGTCTAACAAGTAACAAAAAAAACATTTGTAGAAAATAAATTATTAGAAATTCACCAGCTTGACTTTACTTTTAATCTTCTCTCAGGTGTCTAATTACTTTGTAATAAACCGGCTGTCCTGTCGATCACAAGAAAAATAAAATTTAAGTGATTATCGACAATTCTCTATACTCCCTATAATTCCTAAAGGCCTAGAAAAAGTTATTAACATAACATTGACACGATAACATTATCGTCTCAATTTTGTTTCAGGAAACACTATTCAACGGAATTAGCTTTGTTAGTTCAAAAATAGCATCTACTACACCATTTAGAGGCAAGAAAACTAGTAGCTGGTATGTTTGTCGATTTCAAAAGAGCATTTGACCTTTTTGGCCATAACATTCTATTTCGTAAACTGGATTACTATTGTATACGAGGTCAACCTTTATTACTCTTTAATTTATATTTGAGTCACCGCTTTCAATTTGTTAATATATATGGAATTTTCACGAATCAAAAACGTATAATTGTAGGTGTGCCACAGGGGAGCATGCTAGGGCCCCTTTCTTTTAATCAATACATCAACGCTATTGTGAATATGTATATAATAGTGCTCAATTTGCCATTTTGTGACGAAACCAGCATATTTCTCGCCTTCTCGAGTAGCGATGAGCTTGAATGTGCTGTCAATTTTCTTTGTTAAGGATAGGAACATGGGGACGAAATAACTGACTAAGCATTACCACTGATAAAACAAATGCCATTATTTTTCGCCCTGAATATAAACAAGTATATACGACCAGGCAAATATTATTCAAGTCCCATAGAAATCGCAAGCAATTTTAAAGTTCTCAGTGTAGTATTTTGTGCTGATATAGAATGGACAGTCATATAAATTACTTCATTTCAGAATTGTAGAGTGCTGTCGGTTTGATGTATAGCCACAATATACTTTTCCAAATGTTGTTCAAATATTTATTTATGCTGAGTTATTTTTCCCCACATAAGTTATTGCAGCCTTGCCTGGCTACAATCACGGAAATCGATCTTGGTAAAATTTACCTTCTTCAGAAACAAACTCGTGAGACCTATCTAAATGCACCTTATGATTTTCACACTGAAACTATGTTCAATGATTTGCAAAACACCTAGATGTAATTGGATATTGTTTTTGTCCTTTGTCCCCCTTGTTCCCCTTCTCCATGGATCATTATCGACACTGTTGTCAAGCTCGTTTTCCCCTTTGCATAAATTAAATTATCATCCTTAATAACTTACATGATTATAGACTATGCATCACTATCAAAAACGAAAAAAAGACATGGAACTTCAATTCTAACAACTAGCTTCATTATAGTCGGTTGCAAGCTAAGAAAAAACCGGAAATGCCTCTCAGAGGAAAATGTATTCCTACGCCGAGAAACGCCAGCCAATCGTTTTCATGACGTCACAATTCCGTGGACCAATCGCGATCATTTTGAAAAAAAAAAAAGCTCAACATGGCTGCTGGCCTTAGCAACGCGACGCTAGTTTCTCGTAACAATTATTCTGCTTGTTTGCACCGTGTTTTACGTGCCCGAGGTTACGCCACGAAATCTTAATGGTATCGGCTTGCGTTTGCAGCAGTTTTTGCGCGACAACGTGAGAATCCAGCGACGCTATCGGCAACGAAAATTTCGAAGCGGGCGCGAGGCTTAGCACTGCTGTTTCGTCCAAGAAGAATCAGGGGAATCGCTTTCCGATGTCACCTCAGTGGGATCCATGACGGAAGACAAAGAGAGCGGGGCGCGGTGGTGGTGTTGATGACTTGGGAGGGTGCCGATTTGTCAAAACCCGAAAAGTATAATTATTCTTGTTTTCTATTCATCCAACAAAATAAAGGCACACATTTTGTGCGCAAGGCCCACAAAACTAAGTAAATCACTAAATATTTATTATTTGCAGAAACTATGAGTGCTTTGTTATTTATAATTTTGGCGAGAGAAAGGTTGGTTTCGTTTTCGCCGCTTTCCCTCAATCGAAGGCGCTGGAAGACGGTACGTTAGACAGTATCTTGGACAGAAAATGAATTGGGAAGACGGTACATTGGACATGACTTTCTTTCTTTACTAAACAGCTATTTCGTTGGCAAAAACGTATTCTAACTTATTTAAACGTCCTGAATGAATTAAATAAATATTGTAGTAGTTTAAGACACGTTTACTGGAGGAAGAAAAAGCAACGTTGCTAGCGAACTACTTTCTCGACGGCGGAGGCACTTCAGATGGGCGCAAAGCGCTTGTGGGTGGAGCTAAAAGATTGTTCTTAGGTTGCATCCGACTATAGAAGAAAATACTATAATCTACGTGATCCACCACAATGAATATTGGAAGGTTTTTAAATGCAGATCCAATATTGCCAACAAATGGTTAGCTATATATAGTTCCCAAGTTTCTCAACAGCTGTATAGAAAGAAAGGTAAATCTTGAGTTACCTTCCGTAAACAGTAGTGCTATTTTTTTATTTCTTGTCATAGTACTTAATGCGGATTTCATACTTACTTAATTGTTCTTAGTTTTAATCCTGTAATAATGTGTTTTTCTGTGCATTTTGCACTGCCTGCACAAAGCTATGCGGAGGGCAAGTTCGTCTGCTTCTCGCGCAGGGGGTAGCGGTGACGTCAGAACGCCGAGCCCTGATTGGCTGATCGCGGTCCCCTATCTCAGCGTCGTCTGCTCCTTTGCAACGTCGTCTGCTCGCAACGTCGTCTGCGTCTGTCTTACCTTTCCTGCGACTTTTGCAAGTGGAGAGGCCAGATTCACGAAACTATTTTACGCCAAAAATATGCGTAAGACAAAACTTAAAAACAAATTCGTATTCACGAACCGAAATTTTCGTAAGTTTTGCGCAGGTTACGACAAAATCCTACGACAGCTCCAAAGCTACGCACTTGTTACGATCAAATCAGCATGGCCGACAGCGTCGCGGTCGCGACGACCAACGGACGTTTATTTTTCTACGTGCGCTTCTCTCGCGTCCCGACTTCAAGCAGCAAGAAAAAAGTAAAAAGTACTTGAACCAGACCACGACGAACAAGAACGCTGGATCCACAAACACCCGGGAAAAGCTCCAACGGCTACGATTCCACCGACACCGACCAAGCGAACTCGGCAGATAGGCCTAGCAGCCACTCCGACTCGGTGACCGTCTGCCCACGACCGGCTGGCGTGCTGAATGGAATGTGCCCGCGCGACCCTTGTGAACCCTTCCCGTATTATACTGTGATCACTGCCCTTAATTTTTAGTTTGAGAGGTCAATCTCGTCCTCTTGTCATCTCCTTGTTTTCCGAGGCAACGGTGACTCTCGCCGGTGAAAAAGCGGTGAATATCCGACAGACACAGGAAAGGTAAAGGAGCCATCGCTTTGACTAGCAGACGTAAAGCAGACGACGTCAACTGCGCCAACCCGCCGACGCCGTTAAAGAATGAGGAGTCTTGCCGCACAGGAAAGGGGGAAAAAGTATTTGGGAGGGAACTTGCGGACACTAACACGCTCACTCTCGGTTCTTAGCAAACAAACCTCGGCGTCTCGGGACACCTCGCCAGTGAGTACTTTGACTTCCCTCCTTGATGCGCGTCTGCTAGTTGTTCGACAAAAACAACGTACCGCTCGAGTTATTTCGTCTGCCTTCTCTGAAAGGCGAAGTCGAGCTCGCTCGTAAAGACCTGCACTTCCGAAAGTCGCAGGAAAGGTAAGACAGACGCAGACGACGTTGCGAGCAGACGTTGTTGCAAAGGAGCAGACGACGCTCAGATAGGGGACCGCGATCAGCCAATCAGGGCTTGGCGTTCTGACGTCGCCGCTACTTCCTTTCTCATGCGCAGAAGACAAAAATGAGCCCACTTGCGAGGCGTATTTCTACCACTTTCGATGGGGCTCAAGGCTCGTCATGCTTCGTTTTTTCTTTCCGTTCCACCATATCTTTAAAAATGAAAATAAATATTATTATTATTAAACACTCATGGGGTTTATAAATGCTCCAATATGTACTTGTATATACCTTGGTGCGCTTTGCAAAAGACGCATTCAATGTCAAGTATTTCCAGCATGCTGATTATATTTAGGGAGTTTTTAATAATAATACACAAAACCACATCTACTTCCACTGTCTTCTCAAAGTATACTGTCTCCAGTATGAACGAATTCAATGTCGTATACTGTTTCGTATAACCACATTTGTGTCAAGACGGTGATATCGGGATTTACGTTACGTTAGGGGAACAATCTGTTGTGGGCAGCGCTAGTGCCAAGTTTGCACACTTTCGGTAACTGGTTGCGAACACTGTGCTCGCGTCTCCTGCAAAAAGCCATTGCCTCGTGAGATAAACATGCTTTTTGGTTTCCGGCTCTGGACGCTCAGTTGGCTCAGTTGCTTGCTTGCCGTCGCTGGTGGGCCGTGGAGTTCGATCGCCGGCCACAGCCCGGCACGACATGGTGTCACAAGCAGTCCACTAGGCCTATGTAGTACCTTCGGTCCTCATGACAGCGCATTAGGCCTACGTCCCTCCGTCCTCATGGCGAACTCGCAAGAAGCTCCAACGTGGGTGGGCGTCTCCCTACATCAGCCCGCTGCTTTCAACATCGACAACACCGGTTTTTGGCCTGCGTGGCTTACGAAATTCGAGGACTACGCTTATGCTTCCGGACTTCGCCAAGCACCACCGGACATTCAGGTGCGGACACTTCTCTACTGTATGGGCCCCGAAGCTCGGGTTCTTCTCAACACGTTCGGCTTGAACGCCGTCTCCCTGAACGACTACGACACGGTGGTCAAGTGCTTCTCGGAACACTTTGTGAACCCTGTCAACGAGGCGTACGAGTCATCGAGGTTCCACAAACGGGTTCAGCAGCCCGGAGAGAGCGTCGACACTTAGTACTCCGAGCTCTGCAAGCTTGTCAAGCGGTGCAACTACCCGTCCCCCGATGTCGAAGAACGCCTGGTTCGCGACCGGTTCGTTGTCGGTCTTTGCGACGGACGCCTGTCCGACCAACTCTGCCGGAACGCCAAGCAGAGCCTCAAGGACGCGTGGACGCAGGCGAGGCAGGCCGAAGACGCAGAAAAAGAAAAGACTGCTCGTGGGAGCAGTGGCGTCACTAGGGTCAGCGGCACCCGGGGCGGTGGCCCGCGGCGACCCCCCCCCCCCCTCCGCGCTCGTCGCCCACCTCCATTCCCCCCCCCCCGCTCGTCGCCCGCCGCAACTTCCCCCCCCTCCGCTCATCGCCCGTCGCGACACCCCCGGAGCGCTGCACCCGGGGCGGTCCGCCCCCCCGCACCCCCTTGTGACGCCACTGCGTGGGTGTGAGTCAAGCCAGCTCACCGTCAACGTTGACGCTACGAAGTCTCGTCGTGGTCCGACGCACCAACGCAAGACAACGAAACGGTCAGACGACGCGTCAGCCGTGTCTTCACGCGGCGATAACGACTCGGGTTCCTGCAGCTACTGCGGTCGAGCCCCCACGCACGCTCTGACTGTCCTGCTCGGAAGTCTGTGTGCAACTACTGCAAGAAGGGCCACTTCGCGGACGTCTTTCGCGCTCGCAAACGAAAGCAGAGCAAGGTGGAGACTTTACAGCTCCACGCAATCGTCGAGACTGAGAAAGCCAAGGCCTAGTACGTCGAGGTCACTGTCGACAACTACACGGCGAGATTCAAGGTAGATTCCGGCGCGGAGGTTTCTGCTGTTTCGGAAGCCTTCCCGAACTTACCTCGACATCTGGACAAGGTCGACGACCTGCTCACATGACCAGGAGACCAGTCGCTAAAGGTCCTTGGGTCTTTCATGGCTACCCTTCTGTGGCAAGGCAAGACCTGTCATCAGCGTCTCTACGTGATCAAGTTCCTCTCCGTGTCCCTGCTGGGGTTCCCAGTCACTCAGGCTCTGGGTGCGGTCAAGCTTTTGGACGACATGAAAGTGCCGGTGCCGCAGGGACTTTTCAAAGGCCTCGGCACGCTCAAGGAGCAGTACAAGCTCCGTCTACGCCCAGATGCGGTTCCATTTTCTCTTAGTGTTCCACGCCGCATACCGATACCCCTGCGCGAGGTGGTGCGAACGGAGCTGGCCAAACTGGAGCAAGACGGAGCCATTCGGCGTGTCACCAACCCCACACCTTGGTGCGCTGGACTGGTGGTGGTTCCAAAGTCGTCGGGAGGCTACCGCCTCTGTGTTGACCTCACGAAGCTGAATCAAGTTGTCCTGAGACAACGTCATGTGCTCCCCACTGTCGATCAAGTCCTGGGACTTCTGGGTGATGCAGCAGTCTTCTCGAAGCTCGATGCTACCTCAAGCTTCTATCAGGTCAAGCTTTCCGAAGACTCTCAAGCAGGGTGTCGAACCGGAACCGAATCGAACCGAAAACCGGAACAGAACCGTTGTTTTTAGCCGAACCGGAACTGAACCAAACCGAAATATTCGCCGCCATCTTGGAACTGAACCGGAACTGAACCGAAAAAAATATAACGGTAACCGGTTCAAAACGGTTCAAGATAATTTTTTTCTTTTGTTAATATCACAAAATGAACATATGGGGATAAAAAATTGGAGGCTGTATTTCTATCTATTGAACAAATCGTCATATACAGAATTGCAATGTATGGTAAAATGTGGCTTTTCGTTGCGCTTTTGAATTGACACCATGATTAACCATGTGTCACGTTGTCACGTGACGTCATGGTGTCAATACATGTTGACAAGCAATGTCACGTGACCTCGTGACGTCACGTAACTCACTGCGTCAACTCGTTTTATTTAAGGAAGTCACTAAATGTATTAACCTTGTTGACAGCGTGACGTAACATGACATTACGATTTTGCACCGAGAGTCACGTGACTCCGCGACGTAAGCGATTTTCATAGCCTCTAGTCGAGTGCTCGGGCTCATGTTAATCAGCCTCGCCAAACATTCGGGTAACGGCTCATGTTCAATTAAATATGATAATAGCCCAACTCTAACAATAACTGAAGCTCAGCCCAAGCTTTTGCTTTCCAAAACCTAACCGCCTAGGGCATGCCTATGATGAACACTGACGGTATATAATTAGCGTCAGATCACCTGCCCGCTTGTTCAAATTCCGAGTTGAGGAGGGGAGGGGTGGTCGACAGCTGTCTCTTTCCCTCATTTTTTCTGCATCTGCTATTGCGCGGAGGAGAAAACTAATGGATCTTTTCGCAAGCTATCAACGTCAGGGGTTACATCTTAACGGTATTTATAGAAAGTACAAAAAAAATGTTGCAAGGCCAATTTTACATTATTGAGGCACCCAAACATTGTTTAGTTGTTGCTGAACTGCATCCGAAAGATGTCCCCGAGAATAGAAGTATTGAAATTACTAAATGCGACTTATTAATATGACGTTACATTGAACTACATGTGTGTACGGAAAGAATACCTAAAAAAAAGATTTTAGTGACCTCAAAGGGACAGCCGAACGTTGGCAGTCGATGTGCCTCACACGAGCGTCGTTCTCAAGTTATTGCCCAAGTTCCGACCCCTCTGTATTTTGCTTAAAGAAGCTATAGAAAGATTTCTATACATCACTAAATACTATTCAGGATCACTCCCTAACGTTAATAACTAATTGAACTTGGCTTTGCTCTTTTTTCTAGGCAATGGCAATCGCCAAAAAATTAGAGAAATATGAGCATCCTTCATCCCCTCAACTCGGAGCCAGAAGCGGCCACGTGGCCTGGTGCCTGTCTTATGCCGACAACGTTAGTCATACCCCAGCGCTGGGGTTGGAAGGGAAGAAACCGCGTGCTGAGCTCCAGGCATTGTTAGAGTTCGGCTATTCCCATCACCGCAGTGGTTGGACACAAGCCACTACCCAAGTGTCCGCCGAGGCATTGATTGTTACGATCCGATTAACAGTTCTCACGCAGTTCTAATGTCCAATCCATGAGCCGCGCTCGACTGTCGTCAGGCGGGTGGTTTTTATCCCACAATTACGACATCAATCTTTGCGAAGGCAAGGCTAAAAGAATAGTGTAATTTTATCCTCGCAATTTCACCGCGACAAAGAAGCTTCTGAATCAGTGGCGGCAGGTGCGAGTATACTTGGGTCTGACTAGGACCAGTACGCCTCAGAAAAGTCATGAACATTCCAACCCGATATCGTTTTATGACCCCTTTAAACTTCACGGGGTGCAAAATGAAAGGAGTGAAGGGTTGCTGTTAACAAGTGACAAATAAAATTGTCGAATTAGCACACATGAACAGAGGAGGCAACTCCTCAGGAATTTAACCATAGTTTTGTTTAACCCGAGACTGAGGTATTTCGGAAAAGGGACGAGAAGAAAAGAGGCCACAATGAGGCGACGTCTCAATATTGAGACGTCGCCTCCTATGGCCTCTTTCTTCTCGTCCTTTTCCGAAATACCCCAGTCTCGGGTTAAACAAAACTATGGTTAACTTCCACCAGCTCGCCTGCACCCTTACAATTTCCTCAGGAATACTTTCAGCCTTTCCACTCCGGTGAAGGAAGACCAGCTTAGCTGTACTATGGTGGGAATGAAGTAATGGCCGGCCGCAAGTCGGCAAGACAGAGTGGAAAGGCTGGAGAGGTTGCCGCCATCTATGCGCGACGACGACAACCAGACAACCGGGAATCCGGTTGTCTGGTTGCCGTCGTCACTTATAGATTGCGGTAGCTGTTCAGAGTTTAGTGTCATCATTTGTTTGCTGACGGACATGATACTGGGGAAACTAGCCCTTAACAGCTCCGCTGTAAAAAGAAGTGTGTGTTTCTGTGTGCGCGTGTGTGTGTGTGCGGGGGAGGGAGGATTAATTTTAAAAACATACTGTGTTGTAAAGGTTCCTCTTCCCCGCATCTTTGGCGCAGACCAAAAAGCGTGACCCCGGAAACTACTTTGTGTGCAAAAACGCTCCTGCCAATAAGCATGTTTTAGTCGTGCCAGACGCACGCGCCGTTCCTCACGACGATGCACTAAGAATAATATTACATCCCTTTAAAATACTTGGCTTTTACTAAGCTTGAACCTCCTGCAGCGTGCATTTTGCACCATCGAATTCGATTTTCTCAGCAAGAAGAAATCACAATGACCACCAGCCTATAGTGTGATGACGTCACGTGCATACCATGTTAAACAGTTCAGCTTTCTGGTGAAATGTGATGTTCGCAACACTAGCAATAGATGTCCCAATTGTAAAGTTGTGCAGTATGTATAGCAATCTCGCGATGATATAGGGCTGCCCAGAGAAATGTTAGAGCGCATGACTATTCAAGCATAGTGTTGTAAAGTGAGGGCCCGAAACAAGTGCAGGTAAAACCGACTATAACATTAGCCTCCCGAGACAGTATTTCGCGAATTTTCGAGCTCATGCAAGCTGATGAAATGTGATTTATACGAAGATTTTAAGAATCTTTGTCTGTCCTTCGCCCTATTTATGTGTAATTACGAATTTCATTGCGCATCTTTACGCATATCTTTTTGCAGTAAGGCGTTCTGTAAGGGAATATTTAGAAAAATAACATTCATTATCTCTCTTTTTTACATTTCATGTATTTCACTTCCAATCTATCATGTGACCACGGAGCCTTTTTTGGCGTACCCTGCAACCCGATGTTTCACACGGCCAATCAGCAAACAAAAAAAAAACATATTTACGCAAACTCCACAGTTCGCGTACTTTCGAGTATCGTCCTTCCGCGTCGGTCTCAAGCGGTTATGTGAACTTTATAAAGTAAAACTTATTGATCGTTATAAAAATATATTTATTTACTAACTGAATATTTGACAACATAAATAAAGGGCCGACCACCCTAAAGCAATGTTCTCAAAATTATCTGAAAGGTGTTCTGCCAGTCTTTTCTGGCGTTTTTATCCTCGAAAGGCACGTTGCAAGTGATATGGGACAGCCTTACACACATTCTTGATTTTGAAACTAATTTAAATAACTATGTGTTCCTCACATATATAACTTCTCAAACATATAGAAGTCTGTATTGCCTCTTTTATGTGGTGAACATTACTTTTATGTGTCTGTGGGCTGGACCAAACAAAGTAAACAAGGGCGCGCGGCGGAACTATGCCGATTACGCACGCGAACCGTCAGAAAGTGTCCAATTAAGTAGCTGCAATGTCAAGTAGAACGAGAAATACTACTTCGTTTTACTTAACAAAAAATTATCTTGGAGGACACTTAAGCTTCGCCTTTAAAAAGTGGAACGCGATATGCCTTAACGCGCCTTGTTTGCATCGCATTCTCATTTGCTGCGTAAGCGTGCCTCGCGTGGCCTAGTCAAAAGCGTCTGACTCGCAACCGAAAGGTCGTGGGTTCAAATCCCGCACAAAAAAATTATTAATTTTGTTTTCTTTAAGGCAAAGATATTACTTTAAAAAGTGAAATCGTTTGAGACACACGGCGACTTTTAATTCGCATCACATGTCATGTTTTAATCACTCTCATTCCACACGTGATGTCACGTTTCACGTGAGCATTGTGGGTTGTTTGAAATGCTTGCGCGAGGGCATGTAGCTCTGACGTCATCACCCTATCGGCCAATCAAGATTTTCCAGTCACGCCACCGACATCGGCTTCTCTGTGACATGAGCTCCTTAGCGCTATCGCGTTAAAATCATCAATGAGCAAGGGTGATGCTCATTTGCAAATTAAATTGACCGGCATCTGGTCAAGAATAAACCACAACAGCCAGGCTATGCCAGCTTCTCCTGTATAAGAAAATGTTTACTTGGGCAAGCGCTATTTTGGGCCGCATTCGATCTGAGTGCGAAGGTGCGTCCCAGGCAGCACAAGACGTCGAGTTGACGTCGAAATAGGTCCTCGACGTTGGGCGACGTTGAAGTCGTTAAAAAACTTTTATCGACGGCATTGGTACGTCCACATGAGAGGTTCCGACAACGTCAAACACGCGACGTAGTGACAACGTCATAAGCTTCACCTCGACGTCTTCAACAGTAATCGACGTCTGTTCGACGACTTGTATGAGAAGTTCTTTGAACGTCGAGCACGAGACGTCATAAAAATGTCCTGAGCAACACCTTGACGTCTTCGACATCAATCCACGTCGGTTCTACGTTTTCTCCGGGAAGTTCTCTGAACGTCGAGCACGAGACGTCCCAACAATGTCCTGAGCAACACCTTGACGTCATCGATATCATTCGACGTCAGTACTACGTTTTTTAGGGAGGTTCTTCGAACGTTGAGCGCGAGACGTCCCAACAATGTCTTAGCAACACCTTGACGTCACTGGCAATAATAGACGTCAGGTCTACGTTTTCTCCGGGAAGTTCTTTGAACGTGGAGCACGAGACGTCCCAACCATGTCCTGTGCTACACCTCGAAGTCATCGACAATATTTTACGTCATGTTCACGTTTTTTTTTAGGTTCTTGTAACGTTGATCGCGAGACGTCCCAACAATGTCTGAGCAACACCTTGACTTCGTTGTCAATAATAGACGTCAGTTCTACGTTTTCTCCGGGAAGTTCTTTGAACGTGGAGCACGAGACGTATCAACAGTGTCCTGAGCAACACCTTGACGTCATCGACACTATTCAACGTCAGTTCTACGGTTTTTTTATGGGGGGGAAGGTGTTTTGAACGTTGAGCGCGAAACGTCCTAATAGTGTCTGAGCGAACACCTTGATCACCCTAAACAAGCGCTTTATAGAGCCCAAGGTGTTATCACATCACTTCTAAAATTTCTCGTCAATATCAGCATTTTTTATACTGTGCATGCAATCCACATTTCAACCTGGCTGAGCTGCTCAAATCTCTTACAATATTATCGTTCTCGTGAATGTTGTTTTTAGCAGGAATTGCTTAAAAAGCGGAGAATTCACAACAACAAAAGCCAGGATTTAGCCTAGAGTGAGCGGGGCTGTTTACAGCATTTTTAGCGTTTCTAACTTAATATCAGCGTCTTTGAAGCTGTAAGAGAACGGCAATAATGTAAGAGATTTCTGCAGCTAAGCCAGGTTGAAGGGTGGACAGCATGCACAGTATCGAAAGCGTTGTCATTGACGAGAAATCTTAAAAGTGATATGACAGGTCCTTGGGCACTATAGGACGCTTGTTTAGGGTTACTCTGAATTACACTCAAAGCTGTCTAACCATGGAAGTGGTCGAAATTACCGATCACTATGGAGCTGAGGAAATCCTAGAGAGCGGGCCGGGCCGTTTGTGGGATTTAGAAAATCCCACAAGAGTATACATGCTTTCGCGAACATACCTTCAAGCAACGAAGCCACCAGATTCGGTTGACTCCATTGTTCCATGGTGACCCATGTCGAGACCGGTGTCAATTGACATCCCGTTCAGTCTAGTCGTATGCTCGACGTTTTATGATCGTTAGATGGGACGTTATTTCAATGTTGACATGACGTTATCACGGACGTCCGCCCGACATTTTATGTCGTTAAATGGGACGTTATTTTATCGTTAATGACGTTTTAAATTGACATCCCGTTCACTTTAGATGTATACTCGACGTTTTATGGTCGTTAAATGGGACATTGTGTCAACGTCGATATAACATTATCACTTCACTTCCCGTTCAAATCAGACGTGCACTCGATGTTCTAAGGTCGTTAAGTGGGACGTTATGTCAACGTACAATCCACCCTTTTTCCAGACATTAGCCTTTCCATATTACGTCGAAGGGACCTGACGTTCACACTTTCGACGTTCTTTCGACATCTGGTTCCTGACGTCATCACCTTCTTTCGACGTCTTTTCAACGTGTCTGTGCTGCCTGGGGTATAGACTAGAGTGAACAATTGCGATTACTCTTTGCTGTTTATGGTTAGTCGCGTACATGTGGTGCTGAATGTAAACAATGTCTGGTTAGAACAACAAGCATTTTGATTGTCGCTCGTTGTTTCTATAAAAAATAGACTGAGCGAAATTATCCTAAAACTTTTGGGACATTTTGAAAAATGCATTGCTTTTAGCTCAGTTGTGTCTTCATCATAAGACGAATAACTGGATGAATGGTATTGACTATACTCTTTGTATCGAACGTTAGCTTGTGCCATCGAGCCTAAAAACGTTTACAACTCTCCCCTTTTAATTGTGTTTTTAATTTACATATCTTTTTAAGTCATAATCCCAAGAATGTTTTTTATTATTACCATAATATCCCGAGAGATGCCCCACGACCAAGGCAACCTCACCCCCTGTTTTGTCTTGATTTAATATTTCTTTTTTAAGCCCCATAAAATAGCCCATTTTTAGTAATCATAGTGTTGGATCAGTGACAGTGACCTCAGCGTAAATGCCGCTAGTTGGCTACGGCTGAATATTGTCACGAATGACAAGTGATGAGGCGATAATAACTGAAGAAACTAAACGTTTAATGGGGCGAACTTGTGCCCAAAAATAAAAAGAAAAAGGAACAGAAGAAGTAGAGCGCCGCGGGCGTCAGAAGTCGGGGCAGCAGGAGTCGAACGCTGGGGCGAAACTGACTTTGGCTCACTGCGCAGGAGAACCCCTTATGTACACGCGCGGGCTCCTGGAATAATCGGCGTAGAAGGTTTGACGCGTAGAACATTCGGACCTCAAACAAGCGACAGGATTCGCAAATTTTCCAGAACACAAAATTGCAGGAATCAACAAAAATACACGTCGCTCCCAGGAATCGAACCTTGGCTTTTCGCGTGGGAGGCAGGCGCGACAACCGTTAGGCCACGCGCGCGCTGCCTACTTGGCCAGCTGCGCGCGCGGCATTACTCCCCCTTTAAGAAGCGCATCGCCCCGATGCAGCACAAAAACAAAACAAAGCAAACAAAAATAACGGTAAACTAAAGAGTCATTTGGAACACATAAGGTCCACAGTCCTATCGAGCGTAGTACAATAACGTCCCTCGCACAGTATTGCAGAACGACGAACTTCACAGGGCACGTCTGAGCGTGGATCTCGACGCGAGCGAGTGCATCTCCCGATCTGGCGTAATGAAGTGTCCTCCGGCGGTTCGTATTTGAGGGTCCATCCCACGGCGTCTTGACATTTCGGAGGCGGCGGGAGGGCACTCCCACTCAAGACTGAGTAGTCTGCTCTGGTGTCCACGAGTGCTGATGCGTCGTGGCCGTCGATGACGACGTTTAGGTTGTTGGACACCGTTGCAGGCGCGTCGTTGCGTTGCGTAGCGTCGGGAGAGTGGGAGCGCTCCGTCGTTCGCCGGAGGCTCTTTACTTCGGTGGGCTTCGGCAACGCCACCTCCGGGCGTTTCCGCATAGCCCTCCCGGCGACGCAGTCGGGGGAGACAAGGCTCTCTCGGCGGGGTCGTGGCGCTGGAGACGCTGAACGTCTGGGCGATGGTGAGCGGGACTCACGGCGGAGAGGGCGGCGCAGAAGATGGCGAACGTCGGAGGTACTCCTCGATGTCACGAGGGCGTTCGTCGTACCTTGGGCGTGGGTCGTTAGACTTGTGCCCGTCGAGCCTAAAAACGTTTACAACTCTTCCCTTTTTCAATTGTGTTTTAATTTACATATCTTTTTAAGTCATAATCCCAAGAATATTTTTTTTATTATTACCATAATATCCCGAGAGATGCCCCCTGACCAAGGTAACCCACCCTGTTTTTTGTCTTGATTTAATATTTCTTTTAAACCCATAAAATAGCCCATTTTTAGTAATCATAGTGTTGGATCAATAGACCTCAGCGTAAATGCCGCTAGTTGGCTACGGCTGAATATTGTCACGAATGACAAGTGATGAGGCGATAATAACTGAAGAAACTAAACGTTTAATGGGGCGAACTTGTGCCCAAAAATAAAAAAGGGAACAGAAGAAAGTAGAGCGTCGCGGGCGTCGAAGTCGGCGTGACAGCAGAGTCGAACGCTGGGGCGAAACTGACTTTGGCTCACCACGCGAAACCCCTTATGTACACGCGCGGGCTTCTGGAATAATCGGCGTAGAAAGTTCGACGCGTAGAACATTCGGACCTCGAACAAGCAACAGGATTCGCGAATTTTCCAGAACACTAAATTGCAGGAATAAACAAAATACACGTCGCTCCCAGGAATCGAACCCTGGCTTTTCGCGTGGGAGGCAGGCGCGATAACCGTTAGGCCACGCGCGCGCTGCCTACTTGGCCAGCTGCGCGCGCGGCATTACTCCCCCTTTAAAAAGTGCATCGCCCCGATGCAGCACAAAACAAAACAAAGCAAACAAAAATAACGGTAAACTAAAGAGTCATTTGGAACACATAAGGTCCACAGTCCTATCGAGCGTAGTACGGCTTCATGCGCACGACGTGGACGACTTCTGGTCGTGGAGGGCGGCGTGATGAAGTCCGTGTTCCGTCGGGCATCACCTCGTAGTTCAGATCCCCGAGTCGACGAAGCACTTTGTAGGGTCCGAAATACCGTTTCAGGAGTTTCTCGCTGAGACCACGGCGACGAATGGGAGTCCAGACCCATACCCTGTCTCCGGGCTGGAAGTGGACGTCCCGACGGCGAAGGTTGTAGCGGCCAGTGTCGACGCGTTGTTGGGCTTTAATCCGGAGTCTGGCGAGCTGACGGACTTCTTCTGCCCGTTGGGCAACCACCTGGGCGTCGTCGCTTCCGTCGACAGCCGGTTCGTGGGGTAACATCGCGTCCAGCATTGTCGTTACTTTGCGGCCATGAACCAGTTGAAAGGGTGTCACCCCGGTGGTCTCTTGCACGGCCGTGTTGTAGGCAAATGTGACGTACGGCAACACTTCGTCCCATGTCTTGTGCTCGACGTCGACGTACATGGAGATCATGTCGGCGATGGTCTTGTTGAGTCTCTCCGTCAGCCCGTTGGTCTGCGGGTGGTACGCCGTGGTGCGACGATGGCTGGTGTGGCTGAGACGAAGGACTTCTTGCGTCAGCTGGGCCAGGAATGATGATCCACGGTCTGAGATCAGGACTTCGGGAGCGCCGTGCCGGAGGACGATGGACTCGATGAAAAACTTGGCAACTTCCACAGCAGTCCCTGCAGGAAGGGCTTTCGTTTCGGCGTACCGCGTGAGATAATCTGTGGCGACGATGATCCAGCGGTTCCCCGACGTCGACGGCGGAAAAGGGCCAAGTAGATCCATTCCGATCTGCTGGAAGGGTGCAGTTGGAGGAGAAATTGGCTGCAGGAGTCCGGCCGGCCTCATCGGAGGTTTCTTGCGTCGCTGGCACTCGTGGCATGATCGTGTGTATAGGTGGACGGTCTTGGGGAGCTTGGGCCAGTAATACTTTTCACGAATACGGGCCAGTGTCCGGCTGTAACCAAGGTGTCCGGACGTTGGGTCGTCGTGGCAGGCTTGGAAGATCTCCTCTCGAAGGTCGGTCGGGATTACAAGCAGCCACGACAAGTTGTTGTCCTGGAAGTTCTCCTTGTAGAGTACACCTTGTCGCATGACGAAGGTCGACAGGGCTCGTGAGAAAACACGTGGTATGGTACTCCCGCGCCCTTCCAGGTGCTCTATTAGTGCGCGCAGCTCAGGATCGTCTCGTTGACGGCGTGCCATGTCGTCGGTGTTCACTGCGCCTAGGAAGCACTCGTCTTCATCGTCGTCGCTGCTGCCGGAAGGTGTTTCGACGGGCGCTCGAGACAGGCAGTCAGCGTCGCTGTGCTTGCGGCCTGACTTGTAGACCACAGTCATGTTGAACTCTTGTAGTCGGAGACTCCATCGAGCGAGGCGTCCTGACGGGTCCTTGAGGTTGGCAAGCCAGCAGAGCGAATGGTGGTCCGTGACTACGCGGAACGGGCTCCCGTACAAGTACGGACGAAACTTCGTGATTGCCCAGACGACCGCAAGGCATTCTTTCTCAGTCGTGGAGTAATTTGTCTCCGCCTTGGACAGTGTCCGACTTGCGTAGGCGATGACTCGCTCGGTGCCTTCTTGTAGTTGAACCAGTACCGCGCCAAGTCCCGCGTTACTTGCGTCCGTGTGGATCTCGGTTTCCGCATCCTGATCGAAATGTCCAAGAACAGGAGGAGTCTGGAGTCGTCGCTTCAGCTCGTCGAATGCCTGCTGCTGCTCTTCGGTCCATTCGAACTTCTCGGCGTCCTTCGTAAGGTTTGTGAGCGGTGCAGAAATCCTTGCGAAATCCCGAACGAAGCGCCGATAGTAGGCACATAGTCCAAGGAACCTGCGTACGGCCTTCTTGTCTGTCGGCGCTGGAAATGCTGCGACAGCGCGAGTCTTTTCTGGGTCCGGGCGAACGCCTTCGTTACTAACCACGTGACCTAGGAACTTCAGTTCGTCATAAGCGAAGCGACACTTTGACGGTTTGAGGGTGAGTCCGGCGGTTCGTATGGCTTGGAGAACAGCTCGGAGTCGTCGCAAGTGCTCGTCAAAGTCGCCGGAAAACACTACGACGTCGTCGAGGTACACGAGACAGCTCTGCCACTTCAGTCCTGCCAGTACGGTGTCCATGACACGCTGGAAAGTTGCTGGCGCCGTGCATAGGCCGAAAGGCATCACCTTGAACTCGTACAGGCCATCCGGCGTGACGAAAGCTGTCTTCTCTCGGTCCCG
This sequence comes from Ixodes ricinus, assembly GCA_037355805.1. Classification (NCBI taxonomy): domain Eukaryota; kingdom Metazoa; phylum Arthropoda; class Arachnida; order Ixodida; family Ixodidae; genus Ixodes; species Ixodes ricinus. The sequence goes on from JAZHYW010027708.1 coordinate 65,838, forward strand.
TTCGTCGACTTCGATTTGCCAGTAGCCGCTCTTCAGATCCATCGATGAAAAGTATCGAGAGTGGCGCAGCCGGTCTAACGTGTCGTCGATGCGGGGGAGTGGATAGACATCTTTCTTCGTTACCGCGTTCAGCTGCCGGTAGTCCACACAGAACCTAAGCGTTCCGTCCTTCTTCTTAACCAGTACGACTGGAGAGGCCCAAGGACTGCTTGAAGGCTGGATTATGTCGTCGTTCAGCATCTCTTGAACTTGCTCCTGGATTACCTCCCTTTCTTTTACGGAGACTCTGTACGGCGATCGATGCACAGGGCGCGCGTCGTCCTCGGTAATGATGCGGTGCTTCGCAATGGCGGTTTGGCGTACCTTCGACGATGTCGCAAAGCAGTCGGTGTACTCAGCGAGGAGGTCAATCAGCTGCCGTCTTTTTGGACCCGGAAGCTTAGAGTCGATGTCGAGCTGCGCTGGCGACGTACTGTCTTGCTGAGGTGGCGAGGATTCGTCAGTAATGGCGGCGATTTTGGCGGAGTTTCGGAGTTCCTCGACGTGGCCGACGGCTGCACCTTTCGTGAGGTGCTGCGTTTCATTCCGGAAGTTCGTCACGAGGACCACCGTGCGGCCATCCTGAAGTTCAGCTACTCCTCTTGCGACGCCTATTCCTCTTCCTAGAAGCAACTGGAGGCTTCCCTCGAGCAGAACTTCGCCGCAGCAAGCTTCGGTGATCCCGACGGGCACAAAAACACTCGACCGCGGCGGTAAGTTCACGTGGCTTGCGAGAACTCGGACCGCGGATGATGTCGCTTTCGGTTCCTCCGGTGGTGAAACAGGTTTTCGTAGTGTCAACCGGTTTGCTCCGAGGTCGATGACGGCGCCATACTCGCAGAGAAAGTCCATTCCGAGAATAACGTCCCTCGCACAGTCTTGCAGAACGACGAACTTCACAGGGCACGTCTCAGCGTGGATCTCGACGCGAGCAGTGCATCTCCCGACTGGCGTAATGAGGTGTCCTCCGGCGGTTCGTATTTGAGGTCCATCCCACGGCGTCATGACTTTTCGGAGGCGGCGGGAGAGCCTCCCACTCAAGACTGAGTAGTCTGCTCCGGTGTCCACGAGTGCTGATGCGTCGTGGCCGTCGATGACGACGTTTAGGTTGTTGGACACCGTTGCAGGGGCGTCGTTGCGTTGCGTAGCGTCGGGAGAGTGGGAGCGCTCCGTCGTTCTTGGAGGCTCTTTACTTCGGTCGTCTTCGGCAACGCCACCTCCAGGCGTTGCCGCACTTAGTTTTCCCGGCGACGCAGGGGAGACAGGCTCTCTCGGCGGGGTCGTGGCGCTGGAGACGCTGAACGTCTGGGCGATGGTGAGCGGGACTCACGGCGGAGAGGCGGCGTAGAAGATGGCGAACGTCGGAGGTACTCCTCGATGTCACGAGGGCGTTCGTCGTACCTTGGGCGCGGGTCGTTCGGGTGGAACCCGCGCAGCCCCAGTTGTCGGTAGGGGCATCGACGGTAAATGTGGCCGGCTTCACCGCAATGATAACACAACGGGCGTCGATCGGCCGTCCTCCACACGTCGGTCTTTCGTGGCGCAGCTTGTTCTGGGCGGATGTACGCCCGATCTTCCTGGCGTCGGGAATACTGCGGCGCTGGAGGTTCACGTCGAGGTGGCGCCGTACATGGGTGAGCAGGGGGCGGTGGTCGTCGGGTAGCTGCGGCGTAGCTCAGCTTCGGTGGTTCAGGAGCGGCGCTGGCGAGAACTTCTGGCTGCAGCGCCTGCTGAAGTTCTTCCCGGACAATCTCGGCGACTGAGGGCGTAGCCGGGCTTGTGGCAGCAGGTAGCAGCTTCCTGATTTCCTCCCGCACGACGTCCCGGATAATCTCGCGAAGGTCCGGGCTGTTGCAGCTGGAAGTCGAGAGGGCAGCGACGCCGGGAAGTCGCTGGTAATGGGAGGCCCGTGCTTGAAGGGCACGTTCAATGTTTGTTGCCTCCGTGATGAATCCTTCGACTGTGATAGGCGGGGCTCGCACAAGGCCGCCGAAGATGTTTTCCTTGACGCCTCGCATCAGGATTGTCAGCTTCTTTGCTTCGGAGGCTTGAGGATCGGCGCGGTTGCTGAGCCGCAGGACATCCTCCACGAAGCTAACAACGCTCTCGTTAGGGCCTTGGATCCTGGTTTGAAGAAGCTCTTCCGCGTGTTCTCGTCGTTGTTGGTTCGTGAATGTTCTTCGCAACTCAGCCTTGAGTTGCTCCCAGGAGGTGATCGATGCTTCGTGGTTCTCGAACCAGTTCCGGGCGGTTGCTTCAAAGGCGAAGTAAGCATTCTGAAGGCACTGTTCCGGTGTCCACCCGTTATGACGGGCCACTCGTTCGTACTGTTGGACCCAGTCGTCGATGTCTTCGTGGCTTTCGCCGTGGAAGGGAGCCGGTGTCCGAGGAGCGACGGGCAGGTAGACGACGGCAGAAGCGGCGGGGGTCTGCGGTTGGTCGGCCATCGTCGTCTTCTTCGGCTTGGGCTTGTCCAGCAGCAAACCGTACTCAGGATCCTCTCCCTTGGTGCGGCGGCTGGTCCGAGTTGTAGGTTCCTCGTAGAGTGGTCTTCTCACCGGGCTTGGAATCGGACTTGCACTGCGGGCCCTTGGAGGGGAACGCTGCACGGGCATGCGGTACCCCGCACCTCCACCAAAATGTCACGAATGACAAGTGATGAGGCGATAATAACTGAAGAAACTAAACGTTTAATGGGGCGAACTTGTGCCCAAAAATAAAAAAGGGAACAGAAGAAAGTAGAGCGTCGCGGGCGTCGAAGTCGGCGTGACAGCAGAGTCGAACGCTGGGGCGAAACTGACTTTGGCTCACCACGCGAAACCCCTTATGTACACGCGCGGGCTTCTGGAATAATCGGCGTAGAAAGTTCGACGCGTAGAACATTCGGACCTCGAACAAGCAACAGGATTCGCGAATTTTCCAGAACACTAAATTGCAGGAATAAACAAAATACACGTCGCTCCCAGGAATCGAACCCTGGCTTTTCGCGTGGGAGGCAGGCGCGATAACCGTTAGGCCACGCGCGCGCTGCCTA